>OFHU01000237.1:0-265217 GCA_900245905.1 Lacerta viridis | reverse complement strand
ATTATTATTATTATTATTATTATTATTATTATTGCTTTATGTTTAACATTTGCTAATTGCTGCTCCTTCTCTTTCATTTCCTCTTGGGGCTTTCATTACTCATTTAAAATACCTTGTAAGATTCTATCGCCACCACTGCTAGATGCCCTGTGACTTACTTCCCTCTCTAGGAATTTCACCAATAAACTGCTCTCTCTCTCTCTCTCTCTGCCCCTCCCCACCTTGTGTAAGTGAGGGTGGACTTGGATGAATGCAAAGCGATGACAGAAGACGAGTGGGGGGGAGGAGGAGGGGAAATGTGAATTTGTATCTGTGTTGCTCAGGAATAACCTGCATACCACAAACATCTGGATTCTATATAAATAAGGAGCTGTCACTTCCTTCTGAAACTCTGGGCAGGGGAGGGTACTGCTCAAAGTCAGGCCAGAATGTTGTTGTAGCCCTGCAGTCTCTCAC
This sequence comes from Lacerta viridis, assembly GCA_900245905.1. Lineage (NCBI taxonomy): Eukaryota > Metazoa > Chordata > Lepidosauria > Squamata > Lacertidae > Lacerta > Lacerta viridis. Next base: position 264,761 of record OFHU01000237.1, on the reverse strand, counting down.
CCAATCGCTTTCCCCCTTTCCACAGCTCTTTGTGTGGACTTTCTGAACAGCTCGAGTTCAGAGGACAAGATCATGCCAGCTAACGCCACCTCTCCAGCCATTGAATTCTGGGAGTATGTATTCAGATTTTTCTGATTCCTCCCCCCCCCAAAAACCTTATAATTTACAGGCAGGAGACTTTTGAATGTGGTCTCTGTAATGTTCCAGCAAAAGGAAGTTACAAAAGGAAGCACACAAGACCCAGGCATAGGGGAACTTCATGAGTTTATTGACAGGGGCACTGGAAAAAAAAAGTCAGGGATTGGACAAGGATGTGAACATTTGTACGCCTCATGTTCTGTGCAAGATAAAAAGGCTAAATGTCCACTGTCCAAAGGAGGGGAAACCATGCAAAGTGATGAGCGGGGAGGGTAAGTCTGTGGAAAGAGGGCAATGGCCATTGAAACCAAGTACAAAAATCAAATGGAGGAAGATGAAGGAAAGTCATTTAGCATTGGCACTGTAAGTGATGGGTTCTAAAGGAAACCAACTATACGGGGATCTAAGTGAAAATAATCAGGAAGGGGCTGGAGTTGGCTAATAGTGAAATGTCAGGCTTGGGACATCACCCTGTATCTCGTCTTTTAATCCGCATTGGCAGGAGGAGAGTCTTGGGAATAACGGATGGGATACATAATCTGGGCACCGTGAGGTGGGAACTGGCTCTCTGCCTCTTGCTTGCCTGGATCATCTGCTACTTCTGCATCTGGAAAGGAGTCAAGTCCACTGGCAAAGTAGGAGCAACCGTGTGCTCGTCACTTCCTAAAATGTATTGATCGGACCTGTCAGGTTCCCTGTGTCAAAGGAGGAGCAGAAAGGAAGAGGGAGGAGACCCGAGGGTCAATTCCTTCCTTCCTTCCTGCCTTCCTTCCTTCCTAATTTTTTATTAGTTTTCAATTACAATAATCCAATAATAGCCTCATTATAACAATGCCAAATTATAATGCAATTACTAATACTGAAGATTTAGATGCCAAATTATGTAATTTAGGTGGCCCCCACGTGCTAGAATTGATGGTTTGATGATTTACTTTACTTCAGCACTCCAAAATCTTATTTATTTCAATTACGCTCCAGTCAAAATAGCAATCCCTTATCCAGATGACATTTTTCCTGGCATGGAGACGGAGGAAGCTTAATTTTCTCCCCTATCTTTTGTCAGGCTTCTGTTAGGCATAGGAGCATGGATGACCTCGCCTCCTCCTCCTCCTCTCACTGTTGCTGGGTTGGTAGCAATGGTATCTCTCCTTCACAATAGCCAGGGGAAAGCGTGAGGAGAAGGAAATGAACCCATCCAATGGGGTTAGGCTAATAGAATGAGTATCAAACACTGGTGCTGGGAGTCAGGTTGCTGTCACTCACGATAAGGACGGGAGGGAAATCCTATTTGGCTCACAGTGAAAGGTTAATCTACCTATTTGGCACTTTCTGAAACACGACGTGAACTGAAGTGAAGGTGTCTTTCAAAATTCACACTTTTTTAAATTTTGCAATGCACTGCAAGTAAGGTGCACCAAAATATACCAAGGTGACATGTGCCTAGACTATGTATTAGTGGAAATAACTTTTAAACCATGGGTTATATATGGGGAAATATAAATCTTGGGGGAAATCCACTTTGCAAAACAATGTGAACATTGGGGGGGGGGGAATGTATACAAAAACGTACTTGTTAGGACATTAAAGCACATTAAAGCACTGGTGAATTTTCGTGAGGAGTTTGCAGACTGCTGTGGAAATGAGTACAACTGAGTTGAAGATTAGGGAACTGAGAAAATGTGAAAAACTGTAAAGGACAGATTCACCTGTCCCTAATCACAGATACTCTCCCTTAATTCTTATCATGTTAATAACAATAGCAGAAACACCAATAATATAGATCCTGCAAACCTGAAATATTTCCAACCCTCTTTTTGTGTGCGTGTGTGAATGATCATCCACCAATGTTCAGTGTGCGTGTGTGAATGTTGTTGTGTTCTATTCAGTATCCATGTTGTAGGAGTACTGTTGGAGAAGCCTGCTAAACAACTGAAGGATCAGGTCATAATAACAATTGAAATTCAGAAGTCACTGCAGTCGGTATCTTAGATCACAGCATCACTCTCCCGCTTGCACCGAGGCAATGGACTTTTGTGCTTTTTACTGCTTCTTTCCTACTGAAGATATATTCGGAGTCAGTGTATTTCATGCTCTTTATTCAGCTCATAGTAGTGAGGAATCAGTTCCCCCAAAATGTTTGCTTTACATGTTATTACTGGGCCCCACGTGATTGGCTAATTCCGGGATACTCCTGTATGCCAATCGGAGTGCGGATTCACTTCCACCTGGAGCTGGATTGGGTGGCTCCTGCGGAATCTACTGGTGAGCTAAGTCATGAAAAAGCCTGCTCTGGGGAGGAAACTGATGACTGATGCTTTGCATCTGGTGGTCTACTACAGAAGCTGAGCTAAGCCAGGGGTTGGCTTAGAGTATTGCTTGAACCCAGCTTGTGATTTAGCTCTGGCACTGTGGTTTAAACCACTGTGCTACTTGGACTTGCCGATCGGAAGGTCGGCGGTTTGAATCCCCGTGGGGTGAGCTCCCATTGTTTCGGTCCCAGCTCCTGCCAACCTAGCAGTTCGAAAGCATGCAGTGCAAGTAGATAAATAGGTACCACTCCGGCAGGAAGGTAAACGGTGTTTCTGTGCACTGCTCTGGTTTGCCAGAAGCAGCTTAGTATGCTGGCCACATGACCGAAAAACTGTCTGTGGACAAACTGGCTCCCTCGGCCTTAAAGCGAGATGAACGCCGCAACCCCAGATCGTTCGCGACTGGACTTAACTGTCAGGGGTCCCTTTACCTTTACTTTAGACAAACCATGAGCTGTAACCAAGGTTTGTTTGATGGATTATGTCTTGTAATCTGAAACCATGAGCTGTGGTTTAGTGCAGTGAAGCAGCTGAATGACTGAGGAAAAGCAAAGCAGCCACCTTCTCCTGATCCAGAAGCCTATGCACATTCACACTAAACCATGGCTTGGCTTATGTGAACATAGTTATTTTGCTTGATTTGATTGGCAGTTCTGACTGCCAATGAGACATCCCTAAATGTCAGCTGCTTTTAACAGCAGCAACAATAGTTCTTTTAAAACAAAAAAGGTTTTGCTCAGCCCAGGATAAAATAATCTGTTTTATTGTTTTAACTCCCCTAAACTGCAAGGCTGCATGAAGCTGGGCTGGGCTGAGCACTTTGCTAGGCAGTGGCAAACACAAATAATCTCCACTTTTCTACAAGGTTGTTCTCAGATTACCTCCCTTCTCTAACCCTGATCACAGGACTTTGTTTCTTCATCTCCGTTCTGCTTGCCTGCAGGTGGTCTACTTCACTGCCACATTTCCTTACCTGATGTTGATTGTTCTGCTGGTTCGAGGAGTCACTCTTCCTGGTGCAGCTGAAGGGATTCTGTTCTATTTGAAGCCAGACATTTCAAGACTAGCAGATCCCCAGGTGAGTTTATGGATGATTCTGATCTGATGGACTTGAATTTGGTGGCTAGATCTCACAAGATCTGATTTTTCTCCTCCATACCTACCTGAAGAACCAAAGAACTAAGAACATGACCAGTTTAACCAGTAGAATAAAATGTCAACGCAAACATAAAATATTACACATTAAAGAGGATGGGGAAATCTGTCAGTTTCTCTCAGTTTCTAATTTTTTTTTGTCCAATCTTAAATTCATATTTCTGCATTGGTTTGGATTTTTATTTTTTAAAAAAGAATCCTCCTGGACAAAAATATCTAGGTCACACAGGGCAACCTTGTTCCCTCTAAAGCATTTTTTAGCATTCCACCTTAAAGGCAACAGCCCTTTCTAAAGGGCAGCAGAAGTTTACTCTAGCACGAGGACTGCTGTTTGCCAGAATATTTTAAAATATGGATATGTTAGGCCATGGCACTAAGGCACAGCAAATGCGGCTGCTTCTATTAAAATTCAATACCTACAGATGGCTTCACCAGCCCTAATGAACCAATAAGAAAGAGAAAGATAACTCTTCTAATTTACTGGGATTGGCCTGGTTTCTCAGGATAACGTCAGAATTTCCCCAGAGAGGCCAGAGGTTTCTAGCCAAAGAAAAACCCCTGAAAAATTACATAGTTATCATCTCAACTGTGAGCAATCAGGAACATTGGAAATATGGGAACTACGGCTGCAACAGTTTGTGGTACAACTATTATTAACTAGGGTAGCTTGGTACCTTTTCTGCTTCTCACCTTGAAATCCTTCTCTCTCTCTCTTCTATCTAATTCTCTCTCTCTCCCCTCCTCATTGAAGTTGTGGTTACAGACCTGGTTTGCTAAATCAAAGCAGTACCATGCAAGAAGAGCTCCTCCACAAGTAAAGAAGGAGGAGGCAGAGGCCTTGAAGTTGCCCATCAACAGTTAACATTCAGACTGAGCAGGCATAGAGGCCGCCATCTTCTCACTGTAGTGAGATGTGTTGCATTGCTGTTGAAATTATAGTTATTGGGTTGTGATCAACTAAGTCCTACTAAGGGTAGACCCACTGAAATAAATGCACCTATGTGAGTCAGGGCAATTGATTCCAATGGTGCTACTCTGAGTAGGGCCAGCATCACAATTGAAAGCCAGGAATTCCAAGGAACAGGGAACAGGAAAACCGAAGACCTGAAAATGGAGAAGGGAACAAAAAGCAGAAGGGGCAGGTGAAACTTGTCTGAGGCTTTGGAGGCAGGCAACAGATTTTGCGTGAAACACCCAAGAGCTTTGCATTGCACACCCGCACATCTTTTCCTATCAATTGCACTAGAACAGGTGCAGTTTGGCTATGGCGATGACTCATCACACATGGCACCGACTTCCTGTGCACGATTTCGCTCTCTGCGGGTTTTGCGTGGCATTTGAGAATGCCTCTCTAGAGTTTCGCACACCTGCGGGCGCACGCGCATTTGTTTCTGCTTATTTGTGGATGCGGCTGCAAGCCAGCTACTCCCTTCCATCTCTGACTGCTTGTATAAACTCTCCATGTACATGTCGTTGTGTGTATGTGTATAATGTATGCATGCATGGAGCTGCACATTTTTGCACGCGTTCCCCCGCTTATTCCTTCCTATTTGTCTGTGCTCCATCGTTGTGCTTTTCACGTCTCTTTTCCATTCGTGCAATTGCTCCCCCGCGTGTAAACTACTTGGCAATGTTCATAAAACACCCAGGCCAGAAGCTCTACAAAGCCGTCTCAGGATTTCTCTCTTGGGCAACTTGAGCGCCCTCCTGCATGATCTCCTTCCAGCAAACTGCGCCCATTTGTCCCCCCCCCCCAGCCAATGCTGCTCCCTGGAACTTGGAGTCCCCCGGGCCCCATCCTCCCCTTGTTTCTCCGAGCCTTGGGACTACGAAACCCACAATCCTTAGCGGCCTCCCCTGCCTCGCGCGGCTCTTTGGGAGATGCAGTCTCTGCGCTGCGCTCCTGCCCATTTACGAGCAGGCGGAGAGGACTACAATTCCCAGCAGCGCTGAGAGCCTCGCCTGCCTCCGCCTCCCCAGCTGGCTTGAAGGCTGTTATTGTTGTTGCTAAAAGGTTAGTGGAACAGCTGGTTGCTCTCTGGGTAAGAGACGTCTTCGGGATTGGGGAGGGGGACGCTGCTACTTTCTCTCCTCCTCGCCTTTCTTTGCTGCTGCTGCTGTTGCTGGGAAAGCGGATGGCTCAAACGGACTCGGGGTGCAGTGGGGCGCATTCCTCTATTCCAGATTTTAATCCCCCCCACACACTTCCTGCGATTGCTGTGAGCAAAACAATATGTAAGAAAAGAGGGGGGGAGTGACTTGCCTCCCCCGCAGTCAAAGGAGTCGTTTGCATTGATTTCCACTCCTTCGTCGCTGAAAAGAATCTGGGGAGGGGTGGGGGGAGGCAAGAAAGGCTTCAACGGGCCTTTAATCCTGAGTTTGCGGCACAAAGGGTTGAGGTGGTGGTGATGGGGGGAAAAGATCAAGGGAATCTCTGAACCCCTGTACCAAATGCTAAGGTCTTTCCTGGCTACTTCTCTCTCTCTCTCTCTCTCTCTCTCTTTCTTTCTTTCTTTCTTTCTGCCACCCCCCTCTTTGCACACACAAGCCTCCAGAATCTGTCAGTTTGGAGACAGCCCAAGCCCTCCTTCCTCCGTACTTAATAGGCCTGGGATATTCTGTGCCTGCCATGCCTCCCTCCCCTCTGTTCTTCTTTTTACTCTCTCTGTCTTGGATATTATTCCTGTCCTGGGGCCTCCCAGAAAATGTATTAACTGCGAATGAGATGCGAGAGGCTTGTGTTTATTTGAAGACAGCCTGGGACTTCTGGTTTCTTGAAAACAAGTTTCCCTTTGTTTGGCTTCGGGCCGCAGGACTCCCCAGCCCTGACGCCTGCTAGGAGGACGCTTTTACAGGAGAGCCGTAATAGCCTTTCCCAAAAACAAGGTGGGGATTCAGCACTCCACGCCATTTCACCATCCCCTTGTAAAGGAGGAGGATGGGCTCCTCTTGCGTAAGCCTTGCAGCAGGCCAGCCAGGTCCTCAAGACTTCTCCTTGAGCCTTCCCACGCTTCTGCCTGTTAGATGGAGAGATCTGATTGCTGGTTTGTTTTGCTGTACCCTGCACAGACATGTCTGAGCTGTTTGCTGGACTCTCATTGGTGTTCCTGTTGCAGAAGCACCACCCAGATGCTCAGGGGGAAAAGAATTTGGCCCAAAGTGCTGGGAGCTGCCAGGCGTTCATTACCCATGTGGTTTGGCCGTGACTCTGCCTGGGTCATGGGGCATATTGGGATAAGCTTGTTGCCTTGACTTGTTGTGTAGATCTGAAAGCATCTCGTGTGACAAGGTTTCGTCACAGGCTTCCCCTACTAAGAAAGGTTGGAAGGCCTATTTAGAATCAATCTGAGTAAAAGTGGATTGTTGAGGTTGATCAAATTATGTATGGTGTGTGAAAAGTATACAGAGAAAATGTGTCCTTCCCCCCCCCCCATTTTCTCTCTCTAACGTACACACTAGCTGGGGTCATCCAAGGAAGCTGAGAAGTGGGACGTCCGAACAGACAAAAGGATTTACTGTACTTCTTCACATATGCATGAAGGGTGCTACTGGAAAGAATTTTCTATTTTGTTTCGACTATGGCAGACCAACACGGCTACCCACCTGTATCTGGTAGTCTGGTCACAGTCGTGTTATATATATATATAATTGTTGTTGTTTAGTCGTGTCCGACTCTTCGTGACCCCATGGACCAGAGCACGCCAGGCACTCCTGTCTTCCACTGCCTCCCACAGTTTGGTCAAACTCATGTTAGTAGCTTCAAGAACACTGTCCAACCATCTCATCCTCTGCTGTCCCCTTCTCCTTGTGCCCTCCATCTTTCCCAGCATCAGGGTCTTGTCCAGGGAGTCTTCCATATAACGTTCAGGATCCGCATTATGACTCTGCATACCAGTCGGTGGGGCACAGCACTGGGAGAGGGCTATTTCTCTCCTGCTTTGCTGTATGGATTTCCCATGCGCCCCTGTGAGAAACGAGATGAGGAACTAGATCAGCCTTTGGTCTGTTCCAGCAGGGCTGCTCTTAAGTTTCTGTGCACTAAACGATATGTTTGTGTGTGTTAAAGTAATTGTGAAGAGTCCGTTTCATGCGCTTGCAAGCACCCAGCCAAGAGACCTGCACTGTGCATGTCCCATCCCTGTGCAACACACCCGCTACTCCAGCAGCAACATAGAACTCAGTTATTTGATCCTTAAGGTACACTAATAAGAATCTAAGAATTGCCTGGTTCATATCACTCTGCATTCCCTCTTCCATCCCATTGTGCTAGTATTAATCCTTGCGCTAGCACAACCATTCAGTTGAATATCACCCATATTTGTGCAAAGTTTGGGGTGACAAAACCTTCCTCTTTCCAAAAAAAGCTATTGTGCTACCATGAGGACTAGAAACTTTTCATTTTTTAAAAAAAAATAGTGCTGCAGCACGGCAAAGTGTCACATTCCTAGTGCCACATTCTTCATTCCTAGTCTGGGCAGACTCCAAGATTTGCAGGTGAGGTAGAGGAGAAGTATCAGATACGGTTATACCATTAGGAAACAAATCAGTTCCTTGCATAGTCTCAAGGCCAAAGTTCATAATAATTGCTGTATCTGGTAAAAGCCGAGAGTGCTGGTATCTGGACTACATTCCACCGTAGATGACTGATGCCTTACCTTGATGACAAATAATCCTTTTCATCCTGCCTTCAAATTTACGATGCTATGAGCCTGGGTCTCAGTTTAGCCGCTTTGCGGCTCGTCTTTATTGTTACGTTTTGTTTTTAATGAATGTTTAAGCTTGAGGTCCACAGTGAAACAGCATTTTTCCTAGTGCAGCAAATTCAAATCAAAATAAATAAACAAGACCAGTGAAGTCACAAAACCAGCAGGCCATAGACAGATGACAAAACCCTAGCAAAGCCACCCCATTAAAGAAAAAAAAAGAAAAAGTTGGAATGTCTGGGCAAATAAGCAAATGTCTCTTGCCTAGTACCAACATCAGTTTCGGTACCAGGCAAGCTTGTCTGGGGAAAGCGTCCCAGATATGCAGCACCACAGCCAATAAAGACCTTTATCTTGTTACCTCCTACCTGACTTTTGATGTTCGTAGCAGCTCAGTTTTTCAGTGGGCTCTGCTCCCTTGTAGGCAGAGGCCAATAGTTAACACCTGGGGAGACCACGGACGAGGGCAGGAAATGCCAGCGAAATAATCTGGGCACCCTAGGGACGCCGTGTTATTTCTGTTGTTGCTGAAACCGGACATGGATGTTGTTTTTATTCTGAGAATCTTCTGTGAGCCTCTTTGAGAGCCTCTCGGGTCTATGATGTGGGAAATATTAGTCTTCTAAAATAAATACATATAGAACAGGCTCATATTGTAGGAGCAGTCCTTATATATGCTGTGCTCTGGGCAAAACTAAAGAGAGTGCTGTCTGCCAGTGGCCCGCACAAGAAAGAACCTCCAGTTCCTCGATTCTTTAGGTTAAGTCGGTGGTTTTCAAACACTCTGCAGGGAATTTTTCCTCTGTTGACTTCCGTACTAAGGGAAGCCTATACATTTGCCACAGGACTGATGAGTATTGCAATGCATTCTGGGATATGTGCCAGTTGCCCAATAAATTTATATGCAGTGCTAACTGGGCCTGTTGGGTCTAGCTGTTGGCCCACACCAAGAGTGGCTGTGTGTGACAGGGGGACACAAATAGTGTGGTTCTGATAGCAAGAAGTCCAGCAACACTTCTTAGTGAAAACAGCTCTTTATTGTAAGGGATAAGACAAGACTGGGGATAGGGGGTAGGGAAAGCTCTATTTATAGACACATTGGGACTGAGGGAAAAGATACATTTTAGCGGGAACCAATAATATTCAAACTTTCCGGCGGGACCCAATCAGGCTGTGGATTGTGATTGAACACTTCAAATTGACCAATAGCAATACTTTACCCTGCTGCCAGAATATCTTATTTAATACACAACACTCCCCCGCACCTAGTTGAGACTATACACGTAATCTTTCAAGTATTGCGGAGGTCTTCGAGTCCTACCGGATCGCCTAACCCCCGGTGTGTCACTCCTTGGACTATCCGTGGTCAGACTTCTCTCTCCAATAACCTCGGGTACCTCAGCTGGAGCTGTGTCACTAGCTGACTCTCTAGGCTGACTAGTTGTTTCCGGGTTAGGTTCATCAGTGGTGATCTCGGTTTCCTGACTCTCGGAGCCCTCCACCCCCTGTGGCCCGGAGTCATCCTGACTAGACTGCTGCGATTCACCGGACGCCGGCAGAGTTGTGCGCGGCTCCTCCCCCCTCGGGCTTACCCTGCTTGGGAACCGGCGCCTTAGCTGGTCAATGTGGCGGCGCATTACTCTGCCATCCTCTAACGTCACAAAATATGACACTGGCCCACTGGGTCGGGTGACCACCCCCGGCACCCATGCGGGTCCCCTTGCATAGTTCCGGACCCAAACCAAATCCTCTGTTGACAGGTATCGGGTTCTGTCACCCTCGGCAGCCGGTGGTTCTCTTGCATCGCGGCCCGGCACCTTGTCAGGGTGGACATAGTCTAGGATTGTGGCTAACCTCCTCCCCATTAATAACTCAGCTGGGGACTTGCCTGTGGATGCACACGGCGTTGTGTGCTGCAGGAACAACATCCTTGCAATGCGAGCAGACCAATCCCCTTCCAAGAGGCGCGCTATTGCACCCTTGGCTGTGCGCACCATCCGTTCGGCTTGTCCGTTCGAGGATGGATGAAAGGGAGCAGAAGTGACCCCTCTAATGAAATTATCGGCCAGGAATGCCCTGAACTCTTGGGACACAAAAGCCGCCCCGTTGTCTGATACTATGGTCTCGGGTAACCCATGCGTTGCAAACAAAATGCGAAGGGCCCTGATTACAGCAGCTGAGGACATGTTTGGAACAATTGAGACCTCCAGCCATTTCGAGTAGGCGTCTACTACAATTAAGAACACCTTTCCCTGAAACGGCCCTGCAAAATCTACATGGAGCCGGCTCCACGGGTTCTTAGCCCGCTCCCACCAATGCACTGGTGCCCTGGGCATTTCTGGGTGCACCTCCTGGCACGCTCGACAGGTGCGCACCCATTGTTCAATGTCCTTGTCCATGCCAGGCCACCACACATAGCACCTGGCTAAAGATTTCATCCGAACCATGCCTGGATGACCCATGTGTAATGTGTCCAACACCTCATTCTGTAGAGACCTTGGAATAACCACCCTATCGCCCCACAATATGCAACCCTTATGGAGGGACAGCTCATTTTGTCTTGCCATGAAAGGTCTAAATTTCTCTTCCTGAGTCCCACTTGGCCATCCCCTCCCCACCCACACAAGGACACGGGCGAGGACGGGGTCCCTTTTAGTTCTTGCGGCGATGTCGACGGCCGTCACGGGTGGTCCGGGAAGTGTCTCCATCATCATGACGTGCTCGGCCGGGGCTGGGTCGTCGTCGGCTGCTCCAGGTAGTGGTAGACGACTCAGCGCGTCCGCATGGCACAACAGCTTACCCTTCACATGACACAGTTCGTATTGAAATCCATTCAAAAAGATGGACCATCGGAGCATGCGTGGGGACAAGATTTGAGGCGTTTGTTTATGTGGGCTGAACAAACCCAGCAAAGGCTTGTGGTCCGTTTGAATTGTGAAAGGGCGGCCGTACACGTAGTCATGGAACTTCTTGATTCCTGTGACTATAGCCAGTGCCTCCTTATCAATCTGGGCATAGTTCCGCTCTGTGGGGCTCAAGGTTCTGGAATAGAATGAGATTGGACGCTCCGACCCATCCGCCTCCCGGTGACTCAAGACAGCCCCCACGCCATATTGTGAGGCATCACACGCCAGCACCAGTGGTTTAGCAGCATCATAGTGGGCAAGCGTACTTTCCTTTGACAGCACGCCCCGCAGCGTTTCAAAAGCTCTCTGTTGCGGTTGCCCCCAACGCCATGCACACTTCTTTTGGAGTAGCCGATGCAGTGGTTCGGCTATCGATGCCTTGTGTGGCACAAAGGCGTGATAGAAATTGACGAGGCCCAAGAAGGACTGCAGCTCAGCCTTGTTACTAGGTGTCGGTGCTGCGGCGATAGCCTTAACCTTGTCTTCCATGGGGTGGATGCCAGCAGCATCAATTCTGTACCCTAAGAAGTTCACAGCTGCTACCCCAAAACTACATTTCTCTTTCTTTAGTTTCAACCCCGCATCCCGGAATTTGCATAGGACTGTCTGGATGCGTCCCAGTAGTTCTTGAGCATCCTTGCCCGCAATTAACACATCATCAAAATACGGCAGGACACCTGGCAGGCCCCGTAACAGGCGCTCCATAAGACTTTGAAATATGCCAGGTGCCACGCAGACTCCAAACTGCAGCCTATTCACCTTAAAGGCGCCCTTGTGCGTCACAATTGTCTGGATTTCAGCGGACGCTGGAGTCACTGGGAGCTGCTGGTATGCCTGTGCCAAGTCAATCTTTGCAAACACCTTGCCCCCAGCCAGCTTCGCTAATAGTTGGGACACTACTGGAATTGGATACGAGTTGCCCCTGATGGCCTTATTAATCGTACATTTGTAATCCGCACAAATTCGTATTTCCCCATTAGCCTTCAGGGGTGTGACAATGGGTGTTTCCCATTTAGCAGAGTCCACTGGTGAAAGCACCCCTTGCTGTATTAGCTTCTCCAATTCAGCCTCTATTTTAGGCTGTAGCGCAAATGGAACCCGCCTGGGTTTGAGGCGCATTGGCGCAACCCCCGGGTCCAGTTCTAAGTCAATTGGAGGCCCCTTATAACATCCTAACTCTCCATTAAATAGCTCCCCAAATTCCGTGTACAGGGTGTTAAATGTCTCCGAAGCTATCTGGACCGTGTTGAGCCCTGAGATTCCCAACCCTAAGGCCGGGAACCAGTCCGTGCCCAGCAGGCTAGTGCGCTTCCCTTTTGCGATCACAAGCTTTAATACGGCCTCCCTCTCGCGGAACTGTACGTTCACTGCGCACATTCCCAAAATGTCTATGCGGCCAGCGGAATAGGATTGCAGAGTAGCCGGGAAGGGCTCCAATCTCGGAAGCTTACCTCTAGGAAATAACGATCTGGCCGTGTCCTCCGATACGATGGAGAATCCGGATCCGGAGTCCACCTCCATGTTACACGGCTTCCCTTCGATTAGGACCCGCACAGCTGGTTTCCCTTGGGCTGGAAATGGCACAGTTCTGCCCTCGATTTGCGTGAGGTAGTTGCAATCGTCGAGTTGGTGCGTCGCTGTGGATGTCCTCTGACCCTCTTGATTTCGCGGACCCCGACGTGCCACTCGACTTGCAGACCCTGGCTATGTGCCCCGTTTTCCCACAAGCATGACACGTAGCTTCTCGGAACCGGCACTTCCTTCTCTCATGTGATCCGCCGCAGCCAGGGCAGACTCCCTGCCGACCTTTATTTGCTGTGCTCTCCTGTCGCACCATCTCTATTCCCCGCACAGGGCTTTGGTTGGGGCTGACATCCTGGTCGTCCACGGTGTGGGTTGACGCTCCAGCTCTCTTTTCGGCTCGCTGGTCCGGGTCTTGCTCCTCTCTCTCAGCGCTTTCTGTCGCAATGGCCTCACGGAGCGCTGTCGACAGATCCATATCTTGTTTTGCCGCAATCCGCCTGCGGCCCTTGCTGCTGCGAAGGCCGCACACAAACCGATCCAGCAGGGCCTCCTCCAAGTTGGCGAATTTGCAGTGTCTCGCCAGCTTCCTCAGTTCGGTGAGGAAAACTGCTACCGTCTCTCCAGGTCGTTGTTGCCTCTTGTGGAATTCGATGCGCCATGTCATCTTCGACGCTGTCGGATTAAGGTGATTGGAGAGGTGTTCCGTAATGCTCGCGAACGACGCCTCCCGCAGTGTCGTGGGGGCCAGAATTGCCCGAGCCAACTCAAAGGTCTCTGCCCCGCAGCAACTCAGGAACAACGCCTTTTTCCTTTCCTCGTCAGTGACCCCTTTTGCTGCCACGCTGAATTCAAAGCGCTCGAGGTAAGCATCCCAGGCCTCAGTTGCTCCGGGATGAAATGGTTCCATGAACCGTGACGCAGCCATCTTAGTGGACTGATCTGTCCTGTCAGTCACAGGGAGTCTTGTCGCCAGAATCAGGTCGCTAGGGTCAGCAGCCCTCAGCCGGCCTAATTCAATCCCATCCTCGTCGCCAGTATGTTGTGTCGTGGGTTCTGATAGCAAGAAGTCCAGCAACACTTCTTAGTGAAAACAGCTCTTTATTGTAAGGGATAAGACAAGACTGGGGATAGGGGGTAGGGAAAGCTCTATTTATAGACACATTGGGACTGAGGGAAAAGATACATTTTAGCGGGAACCAATAATATTCAAACTTTCCGGCGGGACCCAATCAGGCTGTGGATTGTGATTGAACACTTCAAATTGACCAATAGCAATACTTTACCCTGCTGCCAGAATATCTTATTTAATACACAACAGTGGGTAAACTGTCTTTCAAGTGAATTTGGTCACCTCTGTTGGTGTTTTGAGTGAGGAGCCCACAGTAGCTTTCCAAGAACCCCAGAAGACCACTGGGTCCAATGAAATCAATGGGTGTTCGGATTCTTACTCATCTCTAAGCCAAGTCTGTACAAGTTTCTAGTCCCTTGGTTTTCCCAGCTACAGTATATGCCATGGCACTGCTCTGGGCAGGGCTACCTGGGGCTGGAAACAAAACTTCGTGGAGAACACCAGCAAATCGTTCTCGCCCACCTTCGACGCTGGTCTTCCAGTACCAGTTATGGGCAGCACTGGCAAAACCTGAATTCTTAATTTCTTTACTGCCAAAAGCCTTTTCAGCCGTGCCCCACCCACTCCTGACTTGACAATGGAAGTGCAGCAAATCTGTGTGAAGCGGTGGAGACCTATCTTACTATTACATAATATTATACAGCATTTTTGTAAGATGAAATGGAACGTTTGAGCAAAACAAGCAGGCCAGCAGCTCCAGTGAGCAGAGGAAACGAATGAGTGGGCAGGTGGGTGGCCCAGGCTGGCTTTCTCGTGTTCCCTTGGTTGTTGCCGCCTCCACCCACATTAATAATAATAATAATAATAATAATAATAATAATAATAATAATAAATGCCCCTTCCATCTGACTGGGTTGACCCCAGCCACTCAGGGTGGCTTCCAGCATACAGGTGAAACTCGAAAAATTTGAATATCGTGGAAAAGTCCATTTATGTAAGCAATTGTTTTCATTAGCTACTGGAGTTTAATATATGAGATAGACTCGTGACATGCAAAGCGAGATATGTCAAGCCTTTGTTTGTTATAATTGTGATGATTATGGCGTACAGCTGATGAAAACCCCAAAGTTGAAATTGTTAATTTGGGGTTCTCATCAGCTGTACGCCATAATCATCACAATTATAACAAATAAAGGCTTAACATATCTCGCTTTGCATGTCATGAGTCTATCTCATATATTAGTTTCACCTTTTAAGTTGAATTACTGAAAGAAATGAACCTTTCCACGATATTCTAATTTTTCGAGTTTCACCTGTTATATAAAAACATACTAAAACATTAAACCGTTAAAAAGCTTCCTTTTACAGGGCTGCCTTCAGCTGTTTTCTAAAGGTTATATAGTTACTCATCTCCTTGACATCTGATGGGGGGGGGGTCGTTCTGTACTTGTTCGCATGCTTGTTGCACAGCAGGGTAAGGGAAGTCTGGGGTCCGAGAAAGTAGGCAGCCCAGCTGAGCAAGCAAGCTAACAGGTGGAGGGGGGGTGATCTAGAGCGAGCGAGCAGGGATCGTTGTCACCAAGGAGAGGGAATTGTCCCCCCCCCCTTTGTCTGCCACCACCACCATCAGAAGGAAGTTTGCATTTCAAAATGCACCCTTCCACCTGTCGGGATCAGCACAGGGCGAAGGGGAGAGAGACTTTCTCTTCGTTCCCTTCTCCATGAGTGGTGTCAGCAGTGGGATCCTGGGATTGCGCAAGCTGTGAGGGGATGGGGATTTGGATGAGGTGTACAATGGGTAATAATAATAATAATAATAATAATAATAATAATAATAAATTTTTATTTATACCCCACCCTTCCCAGCCAAAAACCGGGCTCAGGGCGGCTAACACTAATTAAAATCACAGCAAAAACATAAAAACAATCAATTTAAAATACAGATTAAAATACAAAATTCAAAATTAAAACTGCAGTCTCATTTTCAAATAGCCCACCAATAAAAGAATGAAGCATAAGTATCAAACAGAAACCAACCCAAAGGCCAGGTGGAACAGCTCCGTCTTGCAGGCCCTGCGGAAAGATGCCAAATCCCGCAGGGCCCTGGTCTCTTGTGATAGACTGTTCCACCAAGTCGGGGCCAATACTGAGAAAGCCCTGGCCCTAGTTGAGGCCAACCTAGCATCTTTGTTGCTCGGGACCTCCAAAAGCTTATTATTTGAGGACCTTGAGGCCCTACAGGGTTGGTGAGCCCCTAATAAGAACACAATACAAACCCTGCTAGATCAGACCAATGGCCTGTCTATTCCAGCATTCTGTCCTCACAATGGCCAGCCTGTGGGCAGCCTACAAGCTGGACCTCAGCACAACAGCACTTGGCCCTCCCGCATTTCTCAGCAACTGGTATTCAGAAGTCTATTGCGTCTGGCAGCGATGAGAACTGTCGCGGGAGATCCTGGTTCAAATCTCTGCCCATTCAGTAATGAAACTTGCTGCGTGGCTCGGAGGCAGTGTCTCCCTCAGCCTATCCTCCTCCTATCATTTTGGTTGCACGAATAAAAAATTTGGATGCAGTAATGTGCCAGAGAAATTGTTATGCTTAATTATCATGATGCCAAACGAACACTGATGTAGGTGGCCAGCCTGTCTGGGTGTGGCTGTTCTCTCCCTCCCACAACTCTGTATTGCACAGTTGCTGTCATTAGTTTTCACGAAAGGAGCATGACCTGGTTGTGTCATTTCCTGTAGCCAACATTGGCCTACCTCTGTGAATTTACAGAGGACGGAATCCAGTCCAGCGCTAAGTCTCTTGTTCTGTTGGTGCGAGGATTTCTCCTTGCCCAACAGGGCGTTAACCTGCCCCCCACCCCCTATTCACCCTCTAAATCTGCTCTAGGAGCTACCTCAACCCTTTGGAGCAAATTTGGGGAGGGTGTGGAGTGCACGATTAGGGGGGGGGGGAGTTGGCAGTTCTGCTGCACAAGCAAAAATCCTTGCAATTGGTGAACAATCCAGAATCTCATGCAGAAAGTGGATTCCAGACATGTTCGTTTTCTAAATTCCTCGCACGTTATCGCCTCTCTCTTTCTCCCGCCAAGTTCCCCACTGCCACTACCTCTTGAAGCCTCATAGCTGCATATTCCTGCCCTGCAGGACTAGATGGTCCTCAGGATTCCTTCCAACTCTGTGATTCTTCTGCCATGACCTTAAAGGTAAAGGGACCCCTGACCATTAGGTCCAGACATGGATGACTCTGGGGTTGCGGCGCTGATCTCGCTTTATTGGCCGAGGGAGCCGGCATACAGCTTCCAGGTCATGTGGCCAGCATGACAAAGCCGCTTCTGGCAAACCAGAGCAGCGCACGGAAATGCCGTTTACCTTCCCGCCGGAGTGGTACCTATTTATCTACTTGCACTTTGACGTGCTTTCGAACTGCTAGGTGGGCAGGAGCTGGGACCGAGCAACGGGAGCTCACCCCGTCGTGGGGATTCGAACTGCCAACCTTCCAATCGGCAAGCCCCTAGGCTCTCTGGTTTAACCCACAGCACCACCCGCATGTCCTTAACTTAACCCATTAGCCCTACTGAAACAACAGCTTATACGCAATGGCGCTGAATCACATTCATTCACTCTTTATCCTTGCCTCTCCTCTCCCTCTGTTGACTTTCATCACTGTCTCAGCGCAGACTGTAAGCTCCTTGGAGCAGAGACTTGCCACACACACACACACACACACACTCATACTGCAATGCAGCGGTATAAATCAGTCGTGTCACTTCATAATGAATAGGTCCTCATAGTTGTGGAAATACAATCTGCAAAAGATCGAGGGGGTGATATTTCTGTGTCCTGCGTAGCTGTGACCTTTCCTCGTGATCTCTATCAATGCTGCTCTGCAAATGCATCCCCCACTGCCCATTGCATCCTTACATTTCCCCTTCCTGCCTGAAGGCAACATTTTGCTGAAAGTTTCCTAGTTGTGCAGAACAAAAAACGCAAAACCCAGTTATTGGATTGGGAATGAAATGCATCAGGGGTGGGGGACCTCAGGCCTGGGCCCAGAATGTGGCCCTCCAGGGTTCGCTGTCTGGCCCTTAAAACTCTCACCAGGCCGTGCTTCACAACTTCCTTGAGTGCTTTGGCTGCCGGAATGTGTTCTTGAGTTCTTGCTTGCCTGGGTGGGAGGTTAGGGAGACATGTGCAGATTCTAGCCTACTTTACAAAAGTGAAATTCGTGGTTGTTCCCCACCTGCTTTTGCATACTCCCCGATATTTATCCGATGAAATTTAGCTTCCAAAATATATACAAACATAATAAAACATTAAGCTTTTTTTTTTCTTTTAACTTCCCTATGCAGGGCTGTCCTCAGATGTCTTCTAAAAGTTCTATAGTTTCTTGGCTTGGGGGTCGCATAACTCCAGAACCTCCAACATTTCATTGATGAAAATAGGGACGTCCTTAGGAAGCACATGGGATTAAGCACACATGCATAATAAGCAGAAAATTGCACTGCATTCTTATTTTGGTCCACGGAATTTGTAATTTGTTGTGGTAGGGGTGGATAACAAGGTCAGGCCAGAGCTGTGTGCCTTCTGCAATCACATCATCCAGATGTAGCAATTGAAACTGTGCTGAGAAGTTTGCATCCGAAGAATCAGCATAGTGGAATCCTGTTTATTATTACAATCGTACCTCGGAAGTTGAACGGAAATCCGTTCCGGAAGTTGGGCCGACTTCCAAAATGTTCAGAAACCAAGACGCAGTTTCCGACTGGCTGCAGGAAGCTCCTGCAGCCAGTTGGAAGTTGCGTCGGACATTCGGGTTCCCAAGAACGTTCACAAACTGGAACACTCACTTCTGGGTTTGTGGCATTCAGGAGCCAAAACGTTCGACTCGCAAGGCGTTCAGGATCCAAGGTACGACAGTAAAGGTAAAGGACCCCTGACAGTTGTCCAGTCGTGAACGACTCTAGGGTTGCGGCGCTCATCTCGCTTTATTGGCCGAGGGAACCGACGTTTGTCCGCAGACAGTTTTTCCGGGTAATGTGGCCGGCATGACTAAGCAGCTTCTGGCGAAACCAGAGCAGTGCACGAAAATGCTGTTTACCTTCCCGCTGGAGCGGTACCTATTTATCTACTTGCACTTTGACATGCTTTTGAACTGCTAGGTGGGCAGGAGCTGGGACCGAGCAACGGGAGCTCACCCCGTCGCAGGGATTCGAACCGCCGACCTTCCGATCGGCAAGCCCTATGCTCAGTGGCTTAGACCACAGCGCCACCCGCGTCTCAGAAATAAATTCCATATTATTCAATGCAGCATACTCCCATAAGGGTTGTGGCCTCGGTTTTCCCCCCCCCCCCAGGCTGGGCAGATATTTCTGCCTTGGAAGACAACATTCCACCCCACCCCCCACCCCCCAAAAAAGACTGGTCCCTGCCCCACTGAGCTTACAATCTCTATTTCAACAGTGGGGAAGAGAAGCCTGGTGAAATGTTCAGATGTTTGATGGGTGGGTGGTTCTCCATGCTAATGGAGCTAGTTCAGATTCCTGCCTTACAGGGGGTTGTGCTAGATGACCCCCGGGTTCCTCTCCGACTCGACAATTCTATGGCCTTCCTTGCCCCACTAACCACCCTCATTTGCCTCACAGCCGCCAAGATGGAAGAAGCGCAGTCCCAACCCGGCGTGGCTTTCCTGAATGTGACCTCGAGCTACGTGCCCCACACCAAGGTGGAGTGTCACTACAGCCTGCCGCCTGGCATGAAGCCCTCCGCCAGAGACTGGATTGGAATATTTAAGGTATTTCAGCTTGGACAATGGGTGGAGGGAAAGTGGGACACACTAGTGTTAGAAACTCGGATATATAAAGTAGGCGCCAAATGGCTCCTTAAACCAGTCACCAAAACGGAAAGTCTAGTTGCCATTTGGGGGCAAGATGGCTCTTGTTTTTTCAAATGATGGACTGACTGTGATAAACATCTGGCTAATTCAGATGACAAACCTGAGCTAGGTTAAGAGCTTTGAGAACTTAAAGAAGAAAAGTCACTTGATTCAGGGACAGTCCAAATATCTATTGGTCTGTTCCGACCTCCTTTTCTTAATGGTGACACGGACCATTCATAACGTAGGAATATTCTTCACAACTGTGAGCAGTGCTGTGGGGTGGGATAAGCGGAGACAAACTGCAACAATTTATTTATTTATTTTGGAAATAATTTTGTTTTGATTTTACAAGTGTAAAATTACTGCAGTACAAAATATATATCCATATTTAGAGGTTTCTCCGAATCTCTAGACTTCCCACCTTCCCCTCCATGGGTCCTATTGTCAACCTTTTCAACTGCATACTATTTCATAATCCATATTTTATATTTCTCCATTTTATCCATAATATTTACTACATTACAAGTGTTATTGCAATCCTGCTAATGTTTTCATCTGCTTACAGTGGTCTCTCAGGTAAATTATAATTTTTTCCCCATTCTTTATTAAAGTTTTGGTCTTCTTGGTTCCTGAGCTTTCCAATCGGTTTTGTCATTTCAGCATAATCCAACAGCTTAGTTTGCCATTCTTCTCTGGCGGGGACTTTGTCTTCTTTCCATCTCTGGGCTAGTTACATCAATACAGCTGTTGTCACGTACATAAAAAGTCTTTTCTGCTCCCTAGGAATATCAATACCTTTTGTTGTTCAGTCGTTCAGTCGTGTCCGACTCTTCATGACCCCATGGACCAGAGCACACCAGGCACGCCTATCTTTCACTGCCTCCCACAGTTTGGCCAAACTCATGCTAGTCGCTTCGAGAACACTGTCCAACCATCTCATCCTCTGTCGTCCCCTTCTCCTTGTGCCCTCCATCTTTCCCAACATCAGGGTCTTTTCTAGGGAGTCTTCTCTTCTCATGAGGTGGCCAAAGTACTGGAGCCTCAACTTCAATTCCTAATAGAAAAGCTTCTGGGGTTTTTTCCAATTCATTATATATCATTTCCCAGAATGCTTTTATTACCTTCCATGCCCACCACATATGGTAAAAGGTGCCTTCCTTTTCTTTACATTTCCAGCTGAAATTTGTATTTATCTTACACATTTTTGATAACTTACAAACTGCAACAATCAACTATAATGTTGTTCACTGCTCCTGCTCAGGCTGCACAGGAAAAAAAGCATTTTTGTTCCAGAAATTCATTCTGATTGTGCAAATAAGATATAACTGATCGAATTCTACAGGATGGGGTATTAGCGTGTGAAAACAGTCCAGGTTCAATGATCCCCAGGCATGCATCTCCAGATGGTGGAGGTGTCAGGCACCTTTACTTGGTCACAAGTGGTTGGAAAAAGGTAAAGGTAAAGGGACCCCTGACCATTAGGTCCAGTCGTGTCCGACTCTGGGGTTGCGGCACTCATCTCGCGTTACTGGCCAAGGGAGCCGGTGTACAGCTTCCGGGTCATGTGGCCAGCATGACTAAGCCGCTTCTGGCAAACCAGAGCAGCACACGGAAACGCCATTTACCTTCCTGCCAGAGCGGTACCTATTTATCTACTTGCACTTTGACGTGCTTTCAAACTGCTAGGTGGGCAGGAGCTGGGACCGAGCAACGGGAGCTCACCCCGTCGCAGGGATTCAAACCGCCGACCTTCTGATCAGCAAGCCCTAGGCTCTGTGGTTTAACCCACAGCGCCACCCGCATCCCTAAGTGGTTGGAAGCCAGGTGCAAAATGTCCCTGGCACTTGGCTAATTTCGAACACAGGACGCATATGTTCCCATTTCCCTCAGCTGTTGCTTTGTTGACTCCATACAGGTGAAACTCGAAAAACTAGAATATTGTGGAAAGGTTAATTTCTTTCAGTAATTCAACTTAAAAGGTGAAACTAATATATGAGATAGACTCATGACATGCAAAGTGAGATATGTCAAGCCTTTATTTGTTTTAATTGTGATGATTATGGCACACAGCTGATGAGAACCCCAAATTAACAATCTTAGCTTTGGGGTTTTCATCAGCTGAACGCCAAAACCATCACAATTATAACAAATAAAGTCTTGACGTATCTTGCTTTGCATGTCATGAGTCTATCTCATAAATTAAATTCCAGTAGCTAATGAAAAGAATTGCTTACATAAATGAACTTCTCCACAATATTCTAATTTTTCGAATATATGCCACCCTTTTCTCCAAGGAGCTTGAGGTGGCATATGCCACTCTCCCACACCCCATGCCACCCCACCCCACAACAAGCCTGCGAGGTGAACTAGCCTGATAGGCTGTAATTGACCCAAGGTCACCCAGTGAGCTTTATGGCCAAGTAAGGATTTGAACCCGGGCTTCCCGGATCCTCACTCAAAGAGGGCCTTGATTCCACTGTTGATGCACACAATTGCCAATTCTGTTCTGCACAAAGAGCAGAATGATATGGGAGAGTCCTGGAGGTGGAGAGTGGGCTATACCACTTCAGACTGCCAGTGAGGAGGGTGTCTCATTTTTCGTGGTGCTCCTCTGCGTTTTATTTTTATTTTTAGGGAGCTTTGTAAATAGAAAGCCAACACAGTGGGAGGTTGATGTTCTCGTTCTCCTGCTTTGAGCCTGCTGTTACAGGATGTACTATATGCAGGGGAGCATTAAAAATGCCATTTCTTCCCTTCCACCCCGCTGCATGTCTGAGACCCAACATCCATCCAGTGTGGTCCTTGGGGGAAGGGGGAGGGAGGAGAGAGAAAAAGAGGAACACTGTCCCTTTGTGCATCACAGTGGAGGGCTGTTTATGCAGGAGCAGGGCTGCAGGTTTCCTTTTCAGTCCCGCTCTCATTAGAAATGGAAATTCAGGGACTCAAGTCAGCGTGCTTCCTTCCTGCCTGTCCCCAACAGTATTGGAGAAATGACTTCCCAAAGTGAATGGGGGGGGGGCAGGGAAAGCCTGGGTTTGATTTGAGACTTCGGGACTTGAGAAATTCCTGGAGGTGCCGAACAATTTTTGTTTAGTCCTGTTGCTGCTGGTGTTAAGGGCGAAATGTACCTGCAGTTGTCACCGAGACAGTTCAGAATGAGGCAGAAGATTCACAGGAGGTTAGAGCCAGGAGGGAACCTCTAAGCTCATCTTCTCTGCTGCATCTAAAAAACACCTGGCTCCTACCTTGTTTTGAGGATGGGGAGGGGCAAAGTGTAGATTCAAAAGTGAATGAGTCTGTGCTATTCCCTGAACCTCTTGTGTGTCTCTCATCCTAATGTGCTGATCTAAGCAACACGCCCTAGGGGGAAGCTCTAGGGCATGGATAAGTAAACTAAGGCCTGGGGACCAGATCCGGCCCAATTGCCTTCTAAATCCGGCCCGCGGATGGTCTGGGAATCAGCATGTTTTTACATGAGTAGAATGTGTGTCCTTTTATTTAAAATGCATCTCTGGGTTATTTGTGGGGCCTGCCTGGTGTTTTTACATGAGTAGAATGTGTGCTTTTATTTAAAATGCATCTCTGGGTTATTTGTGGGGCCTGCCTGGTGTTTTTACATGAGTAGAATGTGTGCTTTTATTTAAAATGCATCTCTGGGTTATTTGTGGGGCCTGCCTGGTGTTTTTACATGAGTAGAATGTGTGCTTTTATTTAAAATGCATCTCTGGGTTATTTGTTGGGCATAGGAATTCGTTCATCCCCCCCCCAAAATAGATAGACAGATAGATAGATAGTCCAGCCCCCCACAAGGTCTTGAGGGACAGTGGACCGGCTCCCTGCTGAAAAAGTTTGCTGACCCCTGCTCTAGGGGCATGGGCTACTCTCATGGTCTCTTCTCATTCCCTTTGCCAGGTGGAGTCCTCTTCAGTGCATGATTATTATACCTTTGTGTGGTGCACAGTTCCAGATGGTGGAGCTTCTGCAGGAGCCCTTCTTCACTGTAACGTTCAGTTCCAAGGTGGGTGTTATGAGGTCCGATGGTCCGCAGCAGGTCACTCATGGTTGGAGATGCCAAAGCAATACTTAAATTGTGCTTTTCTAACCAAGGCAGAAAGATGATTCAAGGAATCGTACAAGGGGACAGGTGGTGACCACGGGACTCTGCTTTATTTGGGTTGAGCAATGTTTCCGACTTCTCCTTCACTTTCAAAACCCATGTATAAGTTCAAAAGCACGCACATATGTGGATGGGAGTCAACTAATGAATTCCATCAGCGGAAACCCTGCGCAAGAACTGCAGCTTGCCCCAGGGGGCTTTCCCCCACTCTCGTCCCCCCCCCCATACGTGTCCCCTGAAATTGACTCTGGAGGAGTTGGGAGAACCCCTGGAATAGCATATGGGGGTGGAAAGGGGAGATTTTTCCACCTGGCAAGCCAAAACATTTGCCCTGACAAAATGATTGCCTTAGCGTGACGTTGAATTCCTCCCATGTCAGGCTTTGCCTTTTTGGAAAAAATGGTTCTCTCCTTAGCCATTCGCTCAGCTGCTATGATATCACAGAATGCTCGTGTGCATTCTGACCAACGAAGGAGTGCTACCATTTTTTTTTTACTACTACTGTCACACAACTGTTAAATTTATATAAAGCCTCTCTATAAAATAAATTCAGAGCAGCTTTGATTGAATGCAGTGTTCACGAAATACAAACAAGAGAGGGAGCCAACCAACCTCAAGAGCAGGCATGGGCAAACTCCAGATGTTTTGGGACTACAACTCCCATCATCCCTGACCACTGGTCCTGTTAGCTAGGGATGATGGGAGTTGTAGTCCCAAAACATCTGGAGGGCCGAGTTTGCCCATGCCTGCTCAAGAGCATGGGTCGACAAACTAAGGCCCGTGGGCTGGATCAGGCCCAATTGCCTTCTGGATTCGGCCCGCGGACGGTCCGGGAATCGCCGCGTAGATCGCCAGCATGCGTGTTCTGCTCCTCTCCCTCATGGTGGCGGCGGCGGCTCCTCCCTCCCTCCTCCTGGCTTCTCCCCGCCCTGCCTAGAGGAGGAAGGGGGCTGGGCTTTGTTGGTGCCAGCAGCAGCAGCGCTCGAGCGGCCGCCATTTTAAGCAGCCCCTCTCCGGAGCCCTTTCGTGCACCGCTAATTGTCCCTCCACTGCCGTCCGTCAACCCCTGCCGCTCGCAAGACACAGGTAAGCAGCCACCGGGGCTCGTGGTGCTCTTGCATCATTTTTTTTTTTCAAAATATAGTCCGGCCCCCCACAAGGTCTGAGGGACAGTGGACTGGCCCCCTGCTGCAAAAGTTTGCTGACCCCTACTCAAGAGCCTCATTTCTTTCCTTTGCCGCAGTGTCAACCATTTTGCTTTCTTCAGACTGTACGAAACACAGATCAGTAAACAAACCAATTTGTTGTGTTTGCAGCCAGCTACCTGCCCAAGCCAGGCCCCCAGCAGTACCAGTTCCGCTATGTGGATCGCCGTGGGGAGGTGCGTGGTCAAAGCTCCCCTTTCCAGTTCAGCGAGCCGCGGCCCATGGACGAGCTCGTCACACTGGAGGAGGCGAGCGATGACGGTGGGGGCACCGACATGTTGCTGGTGGTTCCCAAGGCCGCCCTGCTAGAGGTAACGTATTCCAAGCAACACCCTGAATTTCAGAAGCCCCCTGGCTGTTCAGCATGGTGGATCATTTGCCCAACAATGGCCATCATCCCTAGCCCTTGGCTGTGCTGTTCAATGCTGATGGGAACTGGGAGCCCAGTAAAATCCACACAGGTTTCCCAACCCTGAAATATGGATTCCTAGAACATTGACTTGGCCTTGAAAGCAACATGGTACAGTCTTTCCCAGACTGTACCACATCGTTCTGCAGGTGGGGAATCGCATCTTTGAATTCTCCTTGTGGAAGCAGTCTTCCTGTAGATGGAAAGCTAATTTGTCTAGTAAAAGACTATGCTAATCTTCTTCTCTGTGATTTCCATGTCCAGCAGTGGTGTGTGTGTCTTTTAATAAATTTAGAGGACTCACATATCTGCTTCTTCAAGTCTATTTTTCCCATTTCACTTCATTTCACTTTTAGTTTGTATACTGCCTTTCTAAATTACTATATTCAAGGCAGTTTACAAGCTCTGGAAACAACAAAACAGACAGCAAAGATCACGCACCTAACAACAACAACCTGGTCTGATACAAAAAAAAAAGCCATGATAAAAACGTAACTTGAAAATAAACAGCTTGTATCAAATAAAAGCAATGTGCAATAATCCATTAGAATGTAATCGTGAACAGTAAAATTAAATATTGGCAAATAATAATTAAACAGTTTACGTTGAACCGTTACAAAAAAATATAATCACTAAAAACAAGTCACAATGCATAAAATACCACAAAACCATGCAAAAGAATCACATTGAGAAAAAAAGGACACACAACTTATAAAATTATTATTTTTTAAATATCCCTGAGCTTCTCTCTTCCCAGCTGCTTCTGCTGTCCTCAAATCATGGTCTAGGAAATGCCGAAAGGAAGTGGGGACTTTCATGCATATGTGGTGGCATTGTGGAGAAATTAAAAATTTCTGGAATCAGGTTTTTGAAGAAATAAAAAAGATTTTGAAATGCAATGTAAAGAAAAATCCAGAATCCTTCTTACTGGGGATAATAGAAGAGGAAATAAATAAACAGGATGAGAAGTTATTTCTGTATACAACTGCTGTGGCAAGATATTGGAAGAAACAAGAAGTACCTAAAATTAAAGAATGGCAAGAGAAAGTATTTAGCTATATAAAGGTAAAGGGGCCCCTGACCATTAGGTCCAGTCATGTCTGACTCTGGGGTTGCGGCGCTCATCTCGCTCTATAGGCCTGAGGGAGCCGGCGTTTGTCTGCAGACAGCTTCCGGGTCATGTGGCCAGCATGACTAAGCTGCTTCTGGCGAACCAGAGCAGCGCACGGAAACGCCGTTTACCTTCCCGCTGGAGCGGTACCTATTTATCTACTTGCACTTTGACGTGCTTTCAAACTGCTAGGTGGGCAGGAGCTGGGACCAAGCAATGGGAGCTCACCCCGTGGCAGGGATTCGAACCGCCAACCTTCTGATCAGCAAGCCCTAGACTCTGTGGTTTAACCCACAGTGCCACCTGGGTCCCTTACATTTAGCTGTATAGATCTAGCTAAATTAACAGATTCGATAAAAGGACGCAGCATCCAAAAATTTCAGGAAAGTTGGGAAAAAATTGGCGATTATATGAAAAAGCAATGCCCCACATTGAAGTCTTGGATCCATTTCTGGATATTCCGTATTGAAGAAGGTTTTAAAATAGTGGTGATAGGTGAAATCAAGGATAGAGTAGAGATATTAAAGTAGTTGAAATTAAGGAAAATCTTAATACCCGAGAGGACAACAAGTGGAAGCCAATTGGTTGGGGAGTATTTGCTACGTGTTGAATGATATTTTTTTTTAGAGATATATAGAATATATGTGATAAAAGCGATAAATTAGTTGAAGTACTGATAAATGTTAAGTTTTGTATGTTTGTTTGATTTGTTCTGATATGTTATGTTTTGTTATGTTTTGATTTGTTTTTTTGTTTTTGTTTGACGGTTTTGTATGTTTTAATTCAGAATTTCAATAAAGAAAAAAAAAGTCATAGTCTAGGAAAGGCTCCAGGTCTGGAGGGTGGGGCAAGGCAGATGGGAAAAGGCCTTGCCTAACAACCAGCACATACCATATTTTTTGCTCCATAGGGTGCACCGGACCATAGGGCGCACCTCGTTTTTAGAGGAGGAAACAAGAAAAAAAATATTTTTCTGGTTTTCCTCCTCTAAAAGCCCTGTTTTTTTTGAGGATCAGCTAAAAGTTTTGCAGCTTTTTTTGCAAAGGGAAAAGCCCTGGTTTTTTTGAGGATCAGCTAAAAGTTTTGCAGCTTTTTTTGCAAAGGGGAAAAGCAAAGCTCCTTTTGCAAAGGGGGAAAAGCAAAGAGGAAAAGCCCCATTTTTATGGGGTTCAACTCACATTTCTGCAGCTTCTGAAGGAAAGGGAGCCATTTCTACAGTTTCCAGACAGATAATCTAATCAGCCAGTCACATGTCGCTGGGGAAACAAACAACCTCCCTCTGCAGCACATTCAACAAAGGAGCGGGACTCTTATCTCTCTCCCGATCTCTTGCTGATCAGCTGCTGAGCGGGGTCCTTTCAACACCCCCTTTTCTCTTTGTAAAATAAAAAGCACTATCTGCTTTTGGCCCCTGGGCAATTCAGCTCCAGGGACCACCATTCGCTCCATAAGACGCACAGATATTTCCCCTTAATTTTTAGGAGGAAAAAAGTGTGTCTTATGGAGTGAAAAATACGGTAGTTTCTTTCCCCTTATCAGTTAACAGCCCAGAGGGGCTCTGTCATGCTGTTTCTTCCGAACCATCTCTCAGTTCCAGCCCTGTGTGATAGCAACATAGGGACAGTGACTTTAAGGTAGCTGCTTAAGCAAGTCTGCTAAACGTGGTCCCTGGCCTCCAATGAAGCCTCGCTGGTATCTCTCCTTATCCTTCACAGACACAGTTGGAAGAGAGCCGGCAGGAGCAAGGAGCCCTGCTGCAGGAGTCGTGCCGCCTGAAGGATGAGGTTCAAGAGCTGAGAAGCCGCGTGGCGGAGCTGGAAGCAGTCCTGGGCACGCTTCGTGATGAACACACCAAGCTGGCTGCACAGTACAAGGCAAGGGAGGAAGCCCAGGGACCTGGGAATCAATCTCTCCATGTTCCCAAAGCTACTCGGGGCCAGAGGGGAATTGTGCCCTGTTCTCCTGCCCTGAGGTTCATTTCAAGTCAAGTCAAGGAACCTTCAGCTGAAATTTGCAGAATTTTCAGCAGGGTCTTGCCTGTCATAGCCCCTTTGTTAGACATGGCCCACTCCTCACGCTGTCACCGTCTTGTCTCCCAGTGGAATGGCTCGTGCAATCCATTCCTTCATTCATTTAAGATTTATGCACTGCCCTTCAAGCACTTTGTCACGGCGTCTGAACGTTAAAATGTTTTAAATGGCATGAAGTACCTAATGCACAAAATAAAGGCATCTGATCTGTAAAATAACACCAACCTAGTCCAAGTAAAATGAATCAACGGAAGTTATAAAGCCTGGGAAAAAAAATGAAAAAGGAAGTTATTTGCTTTAAAGACATCAGAGTAGTTGTTGCTCTTCAGGTAGCTGGGGCAGTGGTGTAGCGGGGGGGGGGGGACTGTTGCCCAGGTGCAAAATTTGGGGGAGGAGGGTGCACACCACAAATTTCAATAGAAAAACAAACCACTTTGAGGGGTATATTTAGCAATCAAGTGCTGTAAAAATGTCATTAAATAAATAAATAAATGGCTGCCTCAGCTGTCCCCTCCCCAGCTTCCCTCTCGCTGCTGGGAATACCCTTCCCCACCACCATGACCACCACTGCCCCAGCCCTGACAGGAACCGCGGGTTACTGGATGCAATATTTGCCTTGCCCCGGGAGCCAGCAACCCACGATATGCCACTGATATGATAGATTATGATAGTCTTTTTTTTAAAATGGAAGTTGCCCATCTAGCTCCACTCTGATCCCCCTTTGCCTCCCCACCACCACCACCCCATTCATCTTGGCATCACTGTCATGCTAGCTCCTGATTCTTTTTCTTCTTGGGGCTGATCCCATCCAATCAGGGATTCAGAGTGGACAGAATGTTGTCACAATGCCCCCTAGCCAGACACCACCTAGCCAATCAGCTTTAGTTGAGTAGTGATGTCACCGTAGGCAAGAAATTAAAGAAATTAGCAGATAAATAAATGGAAGTGTGCTGAGAACCCACTGAAAAGGGAGGTGTAGATTTCAGGGTGTAGAAAAGAAGTGGGAAGAATTTATGTGATGGTTGCCTTGTGCTCAGTTACTACCCGTGCCTGTAGGCTGTGTTTCTTTCCTTGGTTTTCTGCCACACACATATTATCAGAAATATCACATTATGTTTCAAGCATCCACCTAATGCCGTGAATGTTGCTCACTCCTCCATCTCCCTACGCTACCAGGAATTATCGAATTCTTTTGCGGAAGTATCCGAACAGAGAGATACACTAAGCCTCCAAGAAGCTGAGCACATGGCCCGAATCCGAGAGCTGGAGGGTGACATCCAGGCCATGGGTGAGAAGATGCTGCAAAGAGAGACGGAGTTAGACAGGTGAGGGTCATGGCTCAATGTCTGGTGCTGTGTGCCACGGCACCATGTAATTCCCTAAGCTTACCTGCCCACCACCAGAGTTGGCGGCCTCCACTATGGCTTACAAACTGAGCTGAATCCATCAGAGGGTGCTAATTGCTTTTTCAGCCTGGTTCATACTCTGACCCACAAGCTGAGTAGGTCCACTGCTTCTCACCTCACCCTCTCCTTTCTCCTTTCGGTCCCCAGAATGAAAGACACTGTCAAGTCTCTGCTGCGTGAACAGGAGCAGATTCACAACCAGCTCAAAGAGGAGAATGCGGAGAAGGAGCAGTACCAGGTGAGTGCTAAATCTCAGGTGTGCGGGCCAAATGTGGCCCCGGGGCCTTTCTGCCTGGCCCTCGGAACTCTCTCCAGGCCACACGCCTCCCTCGCCCTTGAGTGTTTCTGCCTGGCTAGAATGCATCATTGCTTCCCTGGATGGAAGACAGAGCGGGGTGTGTAGAAGCTAGCCTACTACATAATGTCAGTTGTTCTTTGCCTCTGGACTTGCCCACTGGGCTGGGCGATATATAGAGATATCATCCAAAACCGATTTGAACTCCATATTGATATATTGGTTTCATAATTTTTGACCCGGCAATATATTGTGAATCATGATGTTGGTGTGTACTATGGCAAAATCATAATGTGGGAAAACTGTGAAGCCAGCCCATCCCTCTTCTTAGCTCCATCCTTATTTCAGACATTGTAATATAGCAGCATATTGTGATGTTTAGTTGGTGATATATCACAAAGTTGAAAATCAGCTCCATCCTTTTTTCAGACATGGTTAAAAATGAGTATATTGCGATGTTTAAAGAAGTTGGAAACCAGATATCACCCAGCCCTACTGTTCGTGTCTACATAGCTCCATTCTGATTTTAGACAACATGATATATTGGTATGTCTAGCTGGTGATAAATCACAGTGTTGAAAACTAGATCTCGCCAAGCCCTACAGGTGTTGGGATGTGGCCCCCAAAAGGCTTCCCAGTAGGGAATGAGGTTCTTGAGTAGACCAAATCGGAGAGTAGGAAATCCCAGTCAGTGGAAGGGCAAGTATTGCAGCCTAAACATTGTGACTACAACCTCCTTTCTCCTCCTCAGGTAAAGCTGCAGGCCTCAGAAGAGGAGAGCCGCAGCCTGGCCTCTGATTTGCAGGATGTGAAGACCCTCCATGGGGAGAAGGTCTCACAGACTCTGGGGCTGCAGGAGGACATCAGCAAATTGCAGCAGAAGCTGACGGTTGCTAATCGCCGCACCGTAAGTGCTGGAGAGCAGAATACGCTGAACCTCAGCATGGCACTCTGTCTCCAAGGCAGTGGTGTGGTGCTTACTGTGTTGGGCTTGGGAGACCAGGGTTCAAATCCCCACTCAGACGTGAAGCTAAGGTGGGTGACCTTGGGCCAGTGACTGTCCCTCCGCCGAACCTATCTCGCTGGAGTGTCGTGAGGATGAAATGGAGCGGGAGGGGAGCGCATATGCAGCTTTGAGCTTGCAGGAAAAAGCAGGATATGGATGTAACCATGAAATAAAGCAGTGGGCGCTCAAATTTTCCCCTCCCACCCCCATTCTAGAGGAGCTCAAAACAGGGTGAGGTAGAGATAGCCAGGGAAGTGGGGAAATAGCTGGAAATTGGGCTTGGATCCTGATAAGGAAGCTCACGGACCCAAAACCCAGATAGATTCCTGGTTCACTATAAATTCTTGCTCTGCCAGACCTTGTAGAGGAGAGGAGGGTTTGAGTCTTGCCTCTGGGAAAGAAGTCAGGTGGGTAGTCTTGGGTTTGGGAGAGTTGGGTGTCAGTGGAGGAAGAAGGAATGAGAGGGATTAGGGTGGGAGTAGACAGCATGGTACCCTCCAGATATTCTTGGAGTCCAGCTCCCATCATCCCTGACCCTTGGCCATGCTGGCTGGGTCCTTATGGGAGTTGGAACCCAACAACACCTAGAGGGATAGCACATTGGCTATCCCTGAATTGGGTTGTGTATTGATTAGCATCCCTGGTGGTTGCAAGGGGTTTGGGCCACTTGCTATCGAACCACAGTTCCCACGAGGCCTTGCTGCAGGCAAGACATCCCATAATAAGGGTGTGGCTGAAATTTTGCTGAAAAGAGATAACATTTCTGACATATTTTTTAAAATTTTTCATGCTGCTCCCAAACCATTGGGAGAACATCAATCCTTCACTAGAGAATATTTCACAAAATGGCCTCCATAATTTCACCATATATTTTGGCAGCAACTGTGTTTTAATAATCGTTCAGTATTATTTTAATAGTGTTGAAGGAAGCAATAAGCTTGGCCCCCTACTCCTTCCAGTCCTCCTCTCTTTGCCCACTTCACCCAGCAATGGAAACCAACTGTCAACAGTTCCATTCAACGTGAAGTGAGTCCAACTTTGTCAGAGGAGAAGATTCATGGAAAGCCTATTGGAGAACTTCACCTCCCTACTCCATCAAGAATATTAAGCAAAATCCACAAACCCCACACATCAGTTTCAGTGTTCAGATTGGATCCTAAGAATCTGTGTTATACTGAACCACACCATTGGTCCATCTAGCTCAGTATTGTCTACACTGACTGGCAGCAGCTCTTCAGGGTTTGAGATGGGATATGATCCTTGCCCTACCTGGATATTGAATCTGGGACCTTTTGCTTGCAGAGCGGACACTGTTCCACTGAGCTGCCACCCTTCCCCAAAGTAGCATGGAGAATTCTGGGAGGTCATATGGGCTCATCCCTACCCACGCATCCCCTCGTTGCCACCTTTGCCCCATCCATGCCCCATCCTGTCTCTTCTCAGGTGCAGATGGAGTCTCTGTGCGAACAGCTGCGCTCCACGCAGGACATTCTGGCTGCCAGCCAGCAGAAAGTGGCTCTCTTGGGGGAAGAGTTGGCCAGCGTCGCCTCCATCCGGGACCGCACCATCTCCGATCTGCACAAGAGCCGCCTGGAGGCAGCCGAGATCAACATCAAGCTTGCTGACATGACTCTCAAGTGGAAGGAGGGCAAAGGGCAGTGGTGGAAGGAGAAGGCCACACTGCTGCAGAGCATGGAGGTTTGTTTGACCCATCCCAGGGTTCCCCAATCGTGCTTAGTAGCTGGTGGTAAACCCTCGTTCCAGTAGCGGGGGGCAGGGCTATGGCACTTACCTGCACCATCATCACTTTGGCTTCCCGGGAGGCAGACGAGGGAGAATGAAGGTCAGCGCAGTGCAAACTCGCCCTTGGGAGTTCCGAGTTGGTTCCCCAGTGCATCTGCACCAGGTTGACATCTCCCTTTTCCATCTCAGTAAGTTGCAGCGACGCTGGTGATCAGGGGCACTGCGTCCCACTTTGCCACCTGAGGCAAAGAGGGAAGGTGCCACCCCACCCTGCTGCCGCTACACCACCCCTTCTGAAGACTCTCTTACCTGGGTTGCGTGGTGGCACCTGCAAAGCAGCAGTGACCATGGCAGGTTCCAGTGAGATGTCGCAGAGTGAATGAGATCTCGTGAGATTTCATGAGAGCCAGTGAGATTTTGTGAGAGCCAGTGTGGTGTAGTGGTTAAGAGTGGTAGACTCGTAATCTGGGGAACCGGGTTCGCGTCTCCACTCCTCCACATGCAGCTGCTGGGTGACCTTGGGCTAGTCACACTTCTCTGAAGTCTCTCAGCCCCACTCACCTCACAGAGTGTTTGTTGTGGGGGAGGAAGGGAAAGGAGAATGTTAGCCGCTTTGAGACTCCTTCGGGTAGTGATAAAGCGGGATATCAAATCCAAACTCTTCTTCTTCTTCTTCTTCTTCTTCTTCTTCTTCTTCTTCTTCTTCTTCATCCTGTCCCTTGCCAGGAATGGGAAGTCAGGGAAGCACCCTCGGCCCAATAGCTGCTACCTGCTTCAAGCACACATTCAGCATTGTCTTCTGCTTTTAGTGGGAAAAGGGGTAAAGTGGAACATAGCATACACAGATTCAATCATAGAATCGTAGAGTTGGAAGGGACACCAGGGGTCATCTAGTCTGACCCTCTGCAATGCAGGAATCTCAACTAAAGCACCCCTGACAGATGGCCATCCAACCTCTGCTTTAAAACCTCCAAGGAAGGAGAGTCCACAACCTCCCAAGGGAGGCCGTTCCGCTGTCAAACAGCTCTTACTGTTCCTGATGTTTAGTCGGAATCTCCTTTCTTGTAATTTGAAGCCGTGGGTTCGAGTCCTATCCTCCAGAGCAGGAGAAAACAAGCTTATTCCCTCTTCCATGTGACAGCCCTTGAGATATTTGAAGATGGGAGTCAGTCATTCTTCGTACAGGGATTCTTGTGGCAAGCCGATGTTCAGGGTGGTGGTAGGGAATTAGGGAAACTCAGCATTCTGTGTTTTCAAACATGAAACATTCCCCCAAGTAACTTCTTCCCTGTAAGGTATACGGAGAAGTGAATCAACATTTCCAGGTACACTGCACTAGACAATCTGATTTGCAAACTAAAGCTACGTTTGAAATGCAGGGAATGAATGGGAGGGACATTCTGTCACATCCAGTTTTACTTGTAGAAATCACGTTTTTGAATTTGACTTCTGAACTGTGTGTTTTAAATGTTGGCACGATTTCACATTTCCCATTCCACCTGCCCTGTGCAGCCCCTTCCCCCCCCCCTCCGATTTGTGGATTCCATCCACCCCACAAAATGATTCCAAAAGGGATGCGTGATTAGTTTGCTGCATTGAGGGATAGGTATGGGGTGGGGAGGAGTCCCATCCAGCCCCTCCCCACCCATTCAATGCAACCCTGCGGTGTCCGCAGGCAGAGAAGGACAAGATCCTGAAGCTGAGCGCCGAAGTGCTGCGCCTGGAGAAGAGCCTGCAGGAAGAGCGGGCACAGCGCCAGGTGTTGCGTTTGGAGTTGGCACAGGAACGCGACTCCAGTCTGGTAAATTGGGGCCTTGAGGGAGTTGGGGGGGGTCCTCATTGCCCTGGGTGGGAGAAAAATAATCCCTTTGAGTTCTGATGGTTTCATTGTAGTGAATCCAACACCCGCCAATAGAAACTTCGCGTCACCAACTAATTAATTTCAGTGTGTCTGTTCTGAGTCAAGGTTGGTTCAATACAACACAGTGTCCTTACCAGTTGCAGAGCCCACATCAGATATATTATATTCTTTTGGGGAACTTTTCTTGCCTTCCCCTTTACGGGATAAAAATAATAATAATTGTATTTCTACAAGCCTTGGGGTCCCCATCACCCAAGTTTGCTGGATCCTCCCTCTTGTGCGTGGATGCTGTCGTTTTGGCTCCAAAGGGATTGGTGCTCACTCCCAAACATTTGAAATAGAAGGAAAGATGGTCAGATCCCAACAGGAGGAACGCAACAGCAGGCATTTCGGGGGGATTTGTTGGAGAGGGCTGAGGTCTGGCTCATAGTTGAAAACAGCTAAAGCCTTAGGGATATGAAAGACTCTGCAGATTGGATATTTGGCTCCACAGCCAGTTCCTTGACTCGCCACCCGTCATCCCACCCATTGCCTTAATATTTTGGAATGTGCAAATTCTCACTCCTGAATGGGGTAACTGTGCCCCTGAAGGACCAGGTGCGCAGCCTGGGAGTCATTTTGGACTCACAGCTGTCCATGGAGGCGCAGGTTAATTCTGTGTCCAGGGCAGCTGTTTATCAGCTCCATCTGGTACGCAGGCTGAGACCCTACCTGCCCGCAGACTGTCTTGCCAGAGTGGTGCATGCTCTAGTTATCTCTTGCTTGGATTACTGCAATGCGCTCTATGTGGGGCTACCTTTGAAGGTGACCCAGAAACTACAACTAATCCAGAATGCGGCAGCTAGACTGGTGACTGGGAGCGGCCGCCGAGACCACATAACACCGGTCTTGAAAGACCTACATTGGCTCCCAGTACGTTTCCGAGCACAATTCAAAGTGTTGGTGCTGACCTTTAAAGCCCTAAACGGCAGTATACCTGAAGGAGCATCTCCACCCCCATCGTTCTGCCCGGACACTGAGGTCCAGTGCCGAGGGCCTTCTGGCAGTTCCCTCGTTGTGAGAAGCCAAGTTACAGGGAACCAGGCAGAGGGCCTTCTTGGTAGTGGCACCCGCCCTGTGGAACGCCCTCCCACCAGATGTCAAAGAGAAAAACAACTACCAGACTTTTAGAAGACATCTGAAGGCAGCCCTGTTTAGGGAAGCTTTTAATGTTTAATAGACTATTGTATTTTAATATTCTGTTGGAAGCCGCCCAGAGTGGCTGGGGAAACCCAGCCAGATGGGCGGGGTATAAATAATAAATTATTATTTTATTTTGCCCTATCAGGTGCAGGTCTCTGAGAGCCGCCGGGAGCTACGGGAGCTACGAGCTGCACTGCAGGTTGCCCAGAAGGAGAAAGAGCAGCTCCAGGCCGAAAAGCAGGTTGGTGAGAGGCCATATCAGAAAGCTTGCAGAAGAGGTCCAAAGGGGAAGGGCAACCGGAAAGCACGAGTTTGAGAAAGAGGAGAGAGGCAACCGTGGGTTGCATCCAACCTAGCACGACATTGTGGCCCCATCTGCACGAGGGTTTACGCTTGCGCAGGGGGACTTCCTGCCCTCGCACGCCCCCTAAATCTGTTCTAGGGGTTCCCCTTGCAGCCCCTTTGAGGAATGGGATGAGTGTGCAGGGAGGGGAGGGGAGAGTCCCATTGTGCAAGTGGAAATGCTTGCGCTGACGGGTCACATTCGCTGGATGCTGCCCACAGCCCGTGGCTAGAACTTGAACACAGAACTTGATTTGGGGACATGTCCACCACACGTGGAATAAGGTTCCTTCATTTTGTTTACATCTCCCAACACATGTTGCATTTCTTTTCATCCAAATTAGCAAAAATAAATAAAAACAACAGCAATACGTGTTGGAGATGTAAACAAAACGAAGGAACCTTATTCCACATGTGGTGGGCATGTCCCATTCTTGAGCCATGATCTATGAGGAACTAAAAAGAATGCTAAAACACACATTTTTTAAAGAAACCTGAAGCTTTCCTATTAGGCATTCTAACGATTAGCATCCCAAATGAAAATAAAGAAGTGTTTCTTTACGTGACAGAATGCTAATAGCAAAATACTGGAACAGTGAGTTAATACCAACCAAAGACAAGTGGCAATTGAAGTTATGCGAGTACCTCAAACTAGCCAAAATGACAGAATTAATAAGAGATCACTCAGGTGACAAGGTAAAAAAAGGAATAGGATTGCTTTAAAAACTACCTGACAAAATATGGTTCCCAAAACAATACTTGGCTGTGCTTAGATTAATTTCACAGATATAATAGGAAAAACTGATTTTAATACATGAATACAGAATATTTGTCACTTAAGAGAAGTGTTGAAGCCGCAAAGAGATAGAGGGAAGTCAACTAATATAGCAGGGATTCAAACTAGTTTTCTGGAGCAGAAAGAAAGTGACTGTAAAGATAGAATGAAAAGAAGGATTAAAAATGTATTTCTTTCTGAGAACCTGTATTCAAATCGGTGTTTGTATCCTTTGAACAATTTTGTGTACTTGACTAATTCTTTTTCGTTTTTTATTATTTATCAATTTTCTTTCCCCCCTCCTTTTTTTGTTCTTTTTCTTTAATTTATATATATATATTTCTTTTTGCATATCTAGATGTAGTGCTTAATTTATGCTTTCTCTGTAATTTTTTAATACACACAATAAAGATAATAATAATAATAATAATAATAATAATAATAATAATAATAATAATAAATATAATAGAACTTGAACACAGAATGTGGGAGGTGTAAGGGGAGCATAGCTGTCAACTTTTCACTTTTTTTAAAAGGGAAATTCCCTTATTCCAAATAGGATTCCTCGCAAGAAAAGGGGAAAGTTGACAGCTATGAAGGGGAGGGTCTTTAGCAGGAGGTGGGTGGAGTGACTCCTCCTACCCGCTTTCATTCTGGAAGTTGTTGCTGACCTTTTCCCGATTCCTTGCCCCTCAGGAGCTGCTGGTATATATACGGCGCCTTGAAGAGCGTCTGGAGAAAGTGGCCGACGAGAAATGGAGTGAATCTATTCTCTGCGATGAAGAGGAGGCAGCGCCAGAGACTCCTGGTCAGTCTCCCCACCCCACTGCCTCGCTTTGCATGCCCAATTATACATACCAATCCCCATTTTTGTCGTGGCAAAAAAAAATGTATTCTGTTTTCTTTTTACAACTTGGAAGCTCTTTAGATCCTAGAAACCCAAACATCTACAGTGGTGCCTCGCAAGACGAAATTAATTCGTTCCGCAAGACTTTTCGTCTTGCGGAAATTTCGTCTTGCGAGGCACCGTTTCCCATAGGAACGCATTAAAATTTAATTAATGCGTTCCTATGGGGAAAAAAGTCCGGGGGCGCCGGTCGGAAGGGGCGCCGGCCGGCACCAGAGCCGCACGGTGCCGCATTTTAAGGCTCCAGCGAGCGCTGCAGCTTTAAAATGCGGCGCCGCGGCGCAGCTAAAAAGGCTTACCTTTTGGCTCCGGTGGGGGGGGGGTGTTTTCTGCATCGCGCCCGCCATTTTGGATCGACTGCGCATGTCTGAGTCGATCCAAAATGGCGGGCGCAACGCAGAAAACACCCCACCACCACCACCACCTCGCTGCAGCCTTAAAACGCGGCTCCGGCGGCTCACAGTGGTACCTCGCCAGACGAATTCGTCTTGCGAAAAACAGCCATAGACGAATTCGTCTCGCGAGTCAACTAAAAACTCGCAAAACCCTTGCGGGGTACCACTGTATTAGCTCAGAATTCCCAAGTGCCAAACCACC
Source organism: Lacerta viridis (assembly GCA_900245905.1). NCBI lineage: Eukaryota > Metazoa > Chordata > Lepidosauria > Squamata > Lacertidae > Lacerta > Lacerta viridis. Next base: position 226,087 of record OFHU01000237.1, on the reverse strand, counting down.
ACTGCCCCCCCCCAAAAAATAATAATCCCAAGGGCCCAAGTAGGGGCCCCAGACAGGGGCGTAGCAAGGTAAATTGGTACCCGGGGGGCAAAAAAAAAAAATTGTCCCGTCCCCCCCAGGCATGGGAAGGTCAGGTGGTACCTGGTGCGGAAAATTTCTTGTCAACCCCCCCATTGATCCCCCCCCCGCAAAAATGGTTTTACGTTATTTCATATTTTCTTACAAAGGAATAATAACAAGTAATAATAAAAAAAACTTTTATTTATATCCCACCCTCCCCAGCCAAAGTCGGGCTCAGGGTGGCTAACATCAGATACATAACATTGGTATAAAATCAAACAATAATTAAATTACCTCCTAAAAACATCTCAAAATCAAATTAAAGTCTAATTAGATGGCTTTCCACAGGGTTAGGGTTGGGAACAGTAAGTGCTCCACTGAACTGAAATTTCAGCCTTCATGACATAGGAAAACAGCCAAGTGAACAGCTATTTTGGTGGAGGAGGGTCAAGATATTAACCGATATGCATGAAATTTCATATATAGCTATATAATCCCTAGTATAGTAAGATAAGACCTTCGGAGCAGGCATTAATCCCTAGTATAGTAAGATAAGACCTTCGGAGCAGGCATTAAAAAAAAATTATTTGCCACACACCTCCCCAGGCTCCCTGGACTCGCCGCTGTCCGACTCTGAGGATGAGTGTCCCGAGGACATGCGCCTGCCTGCGCAGCTGGGGTCCTACAGTTTGTGTGACAACCGGGCAGCTACTACCACTCCGCCTTGTGCCCGGGGACCCGCTCACACCGTGGTGATCAGCCAGCCGGCACCCATTGCCAGTCAGATCAAGCAGCCACCCGAGGATTCCAGTTCCGACTCGGTGAGGCCCTGGGAGGCAGAGAAGGGTGCAAGTCATGGATCTGGCCAAACTTTTATGAACCTAAGAACTGAAGAATTTCCTTGCTGGTTGTGGCCAAAACGACATCTAGCTAGTGTGTTGTGTTCCTGGGAGGCTCTCAAGCAGGGCACTTTGGAGAATGCAGGAGTTCCTATTCTAGCTGGCGCAAGTGGAACCCGAAATAAACTGTTTCAGTGCAGACTGCTCTTGTTCACTGCCAGCCAGCAAGCCATGCCCTCCGCCACAATACTCCATTCCATCCCTCTTCCTACTTTGTTTTCATCCCCACTAGGGCTGGGCGGTATATCGATATATCATCCCAAACTGGTTTGAAGTCCATATCCATGTTTAGGGAAGTTTTTAATGTTTAAATGCTGTATTGTGGTTTTAATATTCGATTGGGAGCCGCCCAGATTGGCTTGGGAATAAATAAATAAATTATTGTTATTATTATTATTATTTATATCGTAATAATCAGTTTCATAATTTTTGACGTGGCAATATATCCCAAATCATGATGTGTGTTAGGGTTGGGCAGTATATCATCCCAAACTGATTTGAAGTCCATATCGTGATAACAGTTACATAATTATTGACCTGGCAATATATTGCGAATCATGATATGTGTGTGTGTACTTATGCAAAAATCATGATGTGGGTTAAACCACAGAGCCTAGGGCTTGCTGATCAGAAGGTCGGCGGTTTGAATCCCCGCGACGGGGTGAGCTCCCGTTGCTCGGTCCCAGCTCCTGCCAACCTAGCAGTTCGAAAGCACGAAGTGCAAGTAGATAAATAGGTACCGCTCCAGCGGGAAGGTAAACAGTGTTTCCGTGCGCTGCTCTGGTTCGCCAGAAGCGGCTTAGTCATGCTGGCCACATGACCCGGAAGCTGTATGCCGGCTCCCTCGGCCAGTAAAGCGAGATGAGCGCTGCAACCCCAGAGTCATCCGCGACTGGACCTAACGGCCAGGGGTCCCTTTAGTGGCTTCTCATTTGCTTACATATGCAAGAGAGAACCCAGGACAGCTTCCCCTGCCAACCTAGGCATGCCACCGCCTATTTCCCCTCAGCGATGGGCAAAGGATGTTGGGGGCTGAGCTCCGTGGGGCTGGCAGAAGCCAGGCCTGCTTGTGCCACTTCTGACTTTTTCCTTCTGTATTTAGGAGGCTGAGGACGAGAAGGCGGTGCTGATGGCTGCTGCCCAGAGCGGTGGCGAAGAAACCAACCTGCTCCTTCCAGAGCTGGGCAGCGGCTTCTATGAAGTGGCCAGGTAACGGGAGCCATGATGCTCCAGACTGTATTTTGACTACAGTTCCCCATTTTCAGAGAGAGGGCTGATGCTATGGAGCTCCAGTTCAGGGATGTTGTTAGATGTAATCTTAACAACATCTGGAGACCCACAGGTTTCCCAGACCCGCTGGTACAGGCTCTTAGTTAGTTAGCACCTTGAGATAGGGTGTGTGCGTTCATATGTCTTAAAATGGGACTGTACCTAACATGATGGCCCCATCAGCATCTCCAGGAGTCATGCGCCTTGTCTGCTATCGCAACAAGCTACAAGACTCTTTACCATGGGTTTGCATGGCGTAGTCCAGGGTTTCCCAAACTTGTGCCTCCAGCTGTTTTTGGACTACAACTCCCATCATCCCCAGGTCAGGGATGGTGGGAACTGTAGTCCATAAATTGATGGAGGCCTAAGTTCGGGAAACCCTGGTGTAGCCCCATGCCAAAGTAACCACCGCCACTCCGAACCCAGCCAGGACAGCATTTTGCCAGATTTCCAGTTCCGCGACGCAGCACTTCACCAGCCCCTTTTGCACCGTTTCCTCTTTCTTCCTCCCTCTGTTTGCAGTGGCCTGACAGGGCGGCAGATGTCGGAGCCGGGGGCTTGCAGCATGGGGGTCTCTCCCTTAGACCTGCCCTCGCCGGCCCATTGGAAGGAGTGCCCCATCTGCCATGAGCGCTTCCCACCCGAGAGCGACAAGGAAACGTTGGATACACATGTTGACGGGCACTTCTTTTTCAGCACCCACGACCCTTTCACCTTTGAGTAACCGTTTCTCCCCTTCCCCCGAACCCCCTTCCTCCCAACCACCACCATGCCCCTTCTGTTTCCCCCTCTCTCTCTTCCATGGGATCCAGCCTGGGTATATATTCCCTTCCTTCTCCCTTCGATAGTGAGATTGCTACGGGGAATGCATTGCCCCAGGAAGGGTGGTAGCAAGGGGGTGCCACCTTCCTGGGACGCCCTCTCCACAGTCAGTCAACTAACAAAGTTAGTTGTTTGTGTGTGTGCGCGCACATTAAGTCAAACTGAGAGCCAGTGGCTGAGAGCTCAGAAGTTAAGAGCGTGTCTTCATGCCGCCCAGGGTAGGCACATGTGTGCTGGGGGCGGGGGGCAGAACCCTCCAGCCTCGCCGCCAATGCAACGCCAGCCCCGATGATCGGCTCAGGGAGGGCGGCATGAGAAAGACACAACAGCCACGTGCCTCTCGAGCCCAGGCTCACCCTCGCTTTGCAAAGCTGGGGTCGAAGGGCGCGTGGCTGCTGTGCCCTTCTCATGCCCCCTTGCCGTTGCGGGCTGGGGGGGGGCAGTGAGAGGAGGATGCAGCAGGGCAGGCAGGCACCCTTTGGTGCATGCCCGTTGTGCCCTCCTGATGCCCTGCCAACTCTCTGCTGTTTTGTGAGGCTGGGGTATGGGATCAGACCCGCAGAGCAGCACGGGGCTGGCAGGGGCGGTGTGAGAAGCAAATTGCGCCCTCGGGGAAACAGCACCCGGGGCAACGACCCCCCTTGGCCCCCCCCCACGCTACAGCTCTGCCCATGAGACCCTGTTTACACACACTCAGTTATCCTGCAGTGGCAAGCGAGTTTGAAAAAGGGGCCGTCAATCCCTGGCAGACTCAGAGGTCTCTTGACTCTCCTCTCGCTCATCCTGGCGAAACAATAACAAAGGGGGAGTTGACCAGATGTCATTGGACTCCAACTCCCATCAGCCCCAGCCAGCCTGGCCAGTGATGAGGGGTGATGGGAATTACAGTAACAGCCATAGCTGGAAGGCACCGCATCGGCTGCCCCCCACCCACAAAACAGGCCTCGCAGACGGTTGTCCCCTTTTGGTGGGCGGAGCTCCCTGTTCAGCGGAGGGTCGCTGTAACCTCAGCGAAAGGGTGTCGCCACAGTGCCCTGTGGTTCTTTGTTCGCGCAAAATGGGTTGCTTGTTTCTTTTAACCACCGAACACTCCTAAAAGGGATAAGCACACACAGCTCACACATGAAACGCCCTTTTCCCAGAGGTGGCGCTATCATCCTCACATCCTTACGCAGTTGTACCCTGGGGACAGAAGAGTCACTGGGGCACCGTGGCATTTCAGTGTGGCACCAGAATGCCAAAAGTTCACGCAATCACGCACGGTGACACACGCACACATGTGGGTTTCTCACTCAAAGTCTGTTCTCTCCAGCTGTTTGGCCCTGGTAGCGTACGAAGCAACACGGGTGATGTTGTTCAGGAAAAACCAAAACTCATTTTAAGAATCGTTGAACTGCTAACCCCTATAAGCCCCATGGGCACCGTGACGGCAATCCCTGCACTGATAAGCTTAGAACCGGCTTTGGCCACAAGTTTGAAGCATACTGTAGACATGGTGGTAAAGGGATTCATAGCGCATCCACAAGTACACATAACTTGCACCCGTCTTAAGACCTGTGCCATCCTTCCCACACTCTTGAGATCTCAGTCAGAGGCCCTCTTGGGGAGTCTACACCCTAGGTCTGTGAGCTGTGTGTCCCCAAGGAAGGGAGTCTCCTCTGTAGCGACTTCATGTCTTTGGAACTCCCTCCCACTAGAACTTTGGCATGCCGCAGGGTTTTCAGAAGGCCTTTGAACCTGTTTTGCATTGGCCAGCCTTTTCCCCGAGTAATGTGGCCCCTTTTGTTGGATTGAAGCTGGAATGTTACAGAGGTTTTGAGTGTGCGTTATCTTTTTTTTTGTTTTTGTAACACTGGTTATATATAAAAATATATATAGTTGCAGCTATTTTCTTTATTGCTCTAAGCCACAGTAGACGTGCTTGACATGGGATAATTTTTAAATAAATAAAGAGGGAGGGGGAAGGATATGTCTTAGCAATGAGAGGGGCTTTGGGGCAAAGCAAATGAGCAAAAAAAAAAAACCACCCCCGCTGAACAGCAGCATCCCAGGCTACGGGTTGAATGATTTGAGTGCTCTCCTCCCATAAAATTCCCCCTACGTGTACAACCTTTACATGTCAGGAATATAGGAAGCCGTCTTAAACAGAGTCTGCCCATTGGTCCATCTAGCTCAGTGCTGGCTGCACTGACTGGCAGCAGCTCCTCAGGGGTTCAGGCCGGGTTTTCACCCAGAGCCCTGCCTGAAGATACTAGGGATTGAACCTGGGATTTTAGGAATGCAAAGCAGACGTCCTACCACTGAGCTGTAGCCCTTCCCAAAAGTAGCTGGACCCAACTCCACAAGCCCCACCAAGACCACAGGAAACTGCCTTATACTGAGTTGTCCAGACAATTGGTCCATCTCACTCAGAAATGTCTACTCTGACTGGCTGGTTTCAGACAGGCACCTCTCTCTCCCCCTCACCCCCTTCCTAGAGGTTCCTAGGACTGAACCTTCCACATAAAGAGTGGATGGTCCACGGCTGAGTTACAGCTAGTGTTTCCCTAGCAAGGGTGGAAGAGAGCTGGTGTGGTGTAGTGGTTAAGAGCGGTAGACTCGTAATCTGGTGAACCGGGTTCGCACCTCTGCTCCTCCACATGCAGCTGCTGGGTGACCTTGGGCCTAGTCACACTTCTTTGAAGTCTCTCAGCCCCACTCACCTCACAGAGTGTTTGTTGTGGGGGAGGAAGGGAAAGGAGAATGTTAGCCGCTTTGAGACTCCTTTGGGTAGTGATAAAGCGGGGTATCGAATCCAAACTCCTCTTCTTCTTCCCTGGTCAGAGTATATATTCCCCACTCTTCCCCGCAGTCTGAAAAGGGCCAGCCCAGCCACAGATGCCTAGTGAGGCTTCGGTTCAACCTAACTTTTAATTCTTGAGTGTGCGTGAGCAGAAAGCAAACGGACAAATGCAAATGAACGAATGTGTGTATTTATCGTTCTAGCTGTAGCCCATACTCCAGCAATACCCAAAAGATTTTATTGCTTGCATTTGTATGGTATATGGCATTGTTTTTGTGTGTGTGTGTGTGTGTGTGTTGTTTTGTTTTGTTTTAAATAACAACTAAAGCAACCAGGGTAGTAGACACATAAATTAGAATAAAGCAGAGAAAGGCTTCTAATAAAAAAAACCTTCTGTATGCCTCAACACCGCCGGGGAAAGAAATTATATAAATTCGCAGGCAGTTCCCCTCCCACTTTAAACATGATCAGTATATTTCCTAAATGTCGCTGCTGCCTTTGCATAAGCAGCTAAACACTAAGGTTATTTATTCCATGATAATTCAAACTCAGAAAATAGTCCACCAATATTGTTTAAACTTTTGGGGAGAAACAGGAGTGCCAGAGTGGTGTGGGTGGGGTAAAATATATTCCCTTTCTTAGCAAGGAATAAAAAGTAGAGAAGTTCACCCACAAGGGATATTTTTAAATTAAGGGTGAATCCACATGCTGTTGATCAGGGTGGTGGTCTGCATCCCCCTGTCCCATAATAAATTGGGCAAGTTTGCACAAGCAGTGAAGTAATTCTGCATCCACAATAAAGAACGGCAAATCTTTGGATTTCAGAAGCAAAGGCCAGATTGGGCTACTGCAAAAAAAAAAAAGGCAGAGCCGCAACTAATTTATTGTAGGGTGCAATAATAAGAGCTAAAAACATGGGCAGCATTTGGGGGTTGCTTTAAAAAAGAAATTAAGGAAGCTGCATTTTGTAGGGTGCAGAATTTTACCTGGGGACTAGGCATCTTAGTCCTGATTATCAGGGTTGTGTGTCCTGCTCAGCCCATATCTCCACATTCGTTCCCCCCAAAAATAAATTTGGCAAAGTATGAATATTTTTGCACCATTGGCACAAATTCCAGAATACAGGATAGCTAATGGGGTTAAATTTCAGAAGAGAAGCAAGAAAAGGTGACTACGAGAGAGAGAGAGAGGGAGAGAGAGAGAGGGAGAGGGAGAGGCCAGTAGCACCTTAAATGATAGGCTGATTTATTGAAGCATGCATTTTAATAGGGAAGAGGCCACATCATCAGAAACAGTACCAAACCACTGTAGGATCTTTTCGAGAGAATGAGAAGGGCAGAGAAGAGCATGGAGACTGATACCAGGTGATGCCTGCGGCAGAGGGATGTTAGTCAAGAGTAGCCACAGAGGAAAGTTGTGGAGGGAGGATGCCAACCCTTGAATAAAGGCATACCTGGGCAGCCAGAATCACATCCATCAGCCTATCTTTTCCATCCTAAGTGCCTGAAACGAGGAGAGCTTTGGGTTTTTTTCTGAGCTGGGAACCATTGATGTGCAGAATACACATGGAATGGCTGTGATGATCCCCATTTTAACATGGAGGAAACCCAGTTTCTTAAAAAAAAAAAAAACTTTTGACATGTTTGGGGTATTGTGCAGCAGGAAGATAATGAGCATGAGATGGGTGTGTGTGTGTGTGTGTTTGTGTGTGTGTGTGTGTGTGTGTGTGTGTGTGTTTGCTTGCCAGTACACACAGGTTTGACACGGGCAGGACTTGTGGGATTTCTTTTATGCCCAACTTCCACAAAATGGGCATCGCCATTAGGTGTGTTGTTGGTGCCATGGGGAGCTGCCCGGAGCAAAGGTTGACCCTGACATACCATTTCTGGTTGAGCAGTTATTCCCTTAGATCTTCCTGCCTCCGGTGAAGCAGGAGCAAAACCCACATCTAGCTGCAGTGATAGTCAATTCTAGTTAAGAAATAGTACAGTAGTCTGCCCCCCCCCAACCGGACAACCTTGTCGTCTCCCAGCCTGGTTCCCATTGTTGGGCAGTTGTCTGACAGCCAATCTACATGTGTGGCCGGCCTGTACCATTTAAACTGCAGGAAAGGGATTACACCTTTGAACTTCCTGCTCACTGAAAGCTAGCATGGCAGGGAGAACGGTTCAGTTTGAGCCTTCCTCGGTTTCTGCTAGTTTCTATAGTTTGGGGGGAGCATTTTGAACACTTCAGCAGTCTGGAGTGATACCTTACAGCAGCGTTTCCCAAACTTGGCTCTCTGGCTGTTATTGGACTACAGTTCCCATCGTCCCTGACCACTGGTCCTGCTACCTAGGGGTGATGGGAGTTGTAGTCCAAAAACAGTTGGAGCAGAGCTGTCAACCCTCCCTGCTGTTCCCCACTGCTATATACATAGCTGTCAACCCTCCCTGCTGTTTCCCAATGCTATAATAAGGGGATTTCCTGCAAAAAAGGGAAAGGTTGACAGCTATGAGTTGGAGACCCAAGTATGGGAAACGGTGCCTTATGGGGAAAGCTGCACGGCCCGATTCTGCTGAATGTTTCAACGGGCTCTGAGACCGGTTTGGAGGCAAGGGTCCCTGGTGGCTCATCACATGGTGGTTGATGATAGCAGATTTACGCCTTGCAATTGTACTCAATGAGAACTGCCAGAAACAGAGAAGGGATGAATGAAGAGGTGACCCTCCTCCCCCAGTCATAGTTCCTTAAGTAGACTTGGTTCCCCGCCCCTTTTCCTTCCTGTTTTGTTGTTTTTAAGAAGCCCTTTCTCAATGGTGCCCCTCCACTGCCTCTCCAAACTACTACTACTACTGGCTGCTGCTGCTGCTGCTGCTACTGTATGCGTCTCCCTTCCAGTACATTTGCACCCCTTGCTGGGGTCCCATTGTGTTTGGTTGATTAGTTTCCTTCCCTTTTGATCCCCCCCCCACTCATCCCTGTACATATACCCTCCGGCTTCCCCCTGTTAGTTGAGCTTTGCACTGGCTTTCTGCTAATTTTTGGTTGCAAATCCTTCATTTTAGTCTGCCTGTTCTTCCTGGCATCTCTGCCAGGCCCTGGGAAGAAGGATGCAAGGCTTGTATGCAGCTGGAGAGAAAGGTCGCATCCGTGCCACGCATTTAAAGCAATCATATGCGGCCTCTCCACCCCACCCCACCCCCCCCAAAAGAAAAGAATGCTGGGAACTGTAGTTAAGAGTGCTGACCTCACGGAACTACAATTCCCAGATCCCTTAAACTACATTTCCTAGGATTCCCCATTAAAGTGGTGTAGGAGGGCTTTAAATGCAAGGTGTGGATGTGGCCAGAGATGGAGACTCTCTAGTGACAGTGCCTTTTGGGGAGGCTGTGACGCCTCTGTTTGCTTGCGCGGGAACCTTTTGATTGTGTGGCGCATTTGTGGCTGTGAGCTCTTTTCACCTGCTTCTTTCCCGCCCAGTGGTTTGTTTGTTTTTTACTGAATATAATAGTCAATGGCGAAAAGTTCAAAGCAATAACCCTCTTCCCCCCCACCCCTCCAACATCTTGACATACCCCCCAAGTCTATGTATAAGGTGTACATATATATATTTATATTTATATTTATATGACATGTTGCAGCTATTCTAATAAAATGCGGCCTCTCTGCCAACAACTTGCCTATCTTGTCTGTTGAATATTGTCGTTCCTGGGGGAACACACACACACACGAGGAGAGAGAGAGAGAGAGAGAGAGAGAGAGAGAGAGAGAGAATGTTCCTTGGCTCCGCTCTCTGTCATCAGTCCTAACCAGCTTGCTCCAGCGCCTGGAAATGACATAATCCATGGATGCCAGCAGGCCACAAGTTTTGCCGAGTGGGAAAAGCAAATATTGATGGTGATGGGGGTGCGGTTGGTTTCCACATGGTCAAGATCAATACCTGGATTTTGCCACCATGAAATTTGCCATTACCAGTTCCCATACCTATAGCTGTGGAAATGTATTGACTACCGTATTTTTCGCTCCATAAGATGCACTTTTTTCCTCCTAAAAAGGGGAAATATCTGTGCGTTTTACGGAGCGAATGGTGGTCCCTGGAGCTGAATTGCCCAGGAGCCAAAAGAGGATCATGCTTTTTATTTTACAAAGAGAAAAGGGGGTGTTGAAAGGACCTGCTCAGCAGCTGATCAGCAAGAGATCAGGAGAGAGATAAGAGTCCCTGGCTCCCTTTCAGCCCCCCCCTTGCCCAGGCCTCCATTGTTGAATGTGCTGCAGAGGGAGGTTGTTTGTTTCCCCAGCGACATGTGACTGGCTGATTAGATTATCTGTCTGGAAACTGTAGAAAAGGCTCCCTTTCCTTTAGAAGCTGCAGAAATGTGAGTTGAACCCCATAAAAATGGGGCTTTTCCTCTTTGCTTTTCCCCCTTTGCAAAAAAAGCTGCAAAACTTTTAGCTGATCCTCAAAAAAACCAGGGCTTTTCCCTTTGCAAAAAAACTGCAAAACTTTTAGCTGATCCTCAAAAAAGGGCTTTTCCCTTTGCAAAAAAAGCTGCAAAACTTTTAGCTGATCCTCAAAAAAAACAACAGGGCTTTTAGAGGAGGAAAACCAGAAAACTATTTTTCCCCCTTGTTTCCTCCTCTAAAAACGAGGTGCGCCCTATGGAGCGAAAAATACGGCAATCGAGCTTGGATCTAGCCTCCCCTGCCCTGTGAAAATTTATTATTATTATTATTAATGGAAACGTGAAAATGATCAGGAACATACTAGGCAGTAAACCCTATTTAATTCCGCGAAACTCAGAACTGAGTAAAAATGTTCAGGTTTGCAGTGCAAGGCGGCACAGCCTTTACCCAGTTACCTGGGAGCAAGCTCCATTGAAGGCTCAATTTACAGTAAAGGCACAAACACTCCACGTGTTTCCTTAAAAATGGCTGGCTGCAGAAGTATTGCAATTAAATATTGAAATTATAGGAAGTGCTTTGTATGCCAGCTTCACTGTTTCCTTCATTCGGTACAGGAATTTTGTTTTCAGCATAAACAGGACTCTGTTTTTGCAGAGAGAGAGAGAGAGAGAGAGAGAGAGAGAGATTCCGGGGTCAAATCAGAAACCGGGATGCCTTCTGTAATTCTGGGACTGTCCTTGGAAAATTGAGACACTTGGATGGTATGGAATCATCCTCCAGAAGTGCACCAAAGCAGACCAGGCTAGAGAGGGTGATGGGGACAGGCAGGAAGGGGAGACGGGCCAACAAGATGGACATGGGTGGTGGAGAGGGGCCCTAGCTCAGTGACAGAGCACATGCGTTGAATGCAAGGAGTCCAAAGTCCTGTCCCTGGAAACTTGTCATAAGGAGCCTCAGGCACCTCTCTGGTTGAGACCTAGTTGGTGGAGAACCTTGTGGTCTTCAGGATGCTGTTGAACTATGACTCCCATCATCACTGGTATCAGGGAGCTTCCTACCCCTCTAAACGTAATTGCGACACTGAGGGGAAGGAAAGGGCCAAGGAGGGGAGGTTAACATGGATCAGATCCAGCTCTTGGGCTGGTGGTTCCCTATCCCATCCCTGCCCTACACCCTATTGGCTCTTGCAGTAGAGAGGCAGGTTATGCTGGAGGTGATGAACTTCCACCATCCTAAAAACATCTCAAAATCAAATTAAAGACTAATTAGATGGCTTTCCACAGGGTTAGGGTTGGGAACAGTAAGTGCTCCACTGAACTGAAATTTCAGCCTTCACGACATAGGAAAACAGCCAAGTAAACAGCTATTTTGGTGGAGGAGGGTCAAGATATTAACCGATATGCATGAAATTTCATATATAGCTATATAATCCCTAGTATAGTAAGATAAGACCTTTGGAGCAGGCATTTTAAAAAAAAGTTTTTTTATGAACCGCCCTAGTAGGGCAGTAATTGTTCCTTGATAATTTGTCACCCCCTCCATTATGGAAAATGGGGCGGTCTGCCCCCCTTGCTACACCCCTGATGAGATGACAAGTAATGATGGGCAAGTCTGCTTAAACATCTCTCACTGAAAAGGTGTAAAAATCACTGTTGTTTGTTTGTTGTTGTTGCTAAGGAGAGGTTTAAGATGCTCACTAGCAAAGGTGGTAAATGGATTCCCTTTGCCATCTCTGGCCAAGTGTGTCATTTCACCACAGAATCAATCAATCAATCAATCAACATTTATTGGCATACAGAGAAAACAGGAATATGTGGGTCGAAACAGAAAATTGGCATCTCGTCGCAGAATCAGAATTGTTGACTTGGAAGGAACCTCAAGGGCCATCCAGTCCAACTCCTTACAGCACAGGAATTGCAGCTAAAGAAGCCCTGAAACAGGGCCATCCAGCATCCACCACCCACCATGGGAGTCCATTCCACTATCGGGCAGCTCGTAACATCAGCATCTTTCTTGTAATTTGAATCCCTCAGCTCCAGAACAATGCAGTGACAGTGAGTTCCGCAGTCTTAAATAGGAGGTTGGGCAGGAAAGCAAACTCGATTACCATATTTTTCGCTCCATAGGGCGCACCGGACCATAGGGCGCACCTCGTTTTTAGAGGAGGAAACAAGAAAAAAATATTTTTCTGGTTTTCCTCCTCTAAAAGCCCTGTTTGTTTGTTTGTTTTTTTGTGTTTTTTTTTTGAGGATCAGCTAAAAGTTTTGCAGCTTTTTTTGCAAAGGGAAAAGCCCTGTTTTTTGAGGATCAGCTAAAAGTTTTGCAGCTTTTTTGCAAAGGGAAAAGCCCTGTTTTTTGAGGATCAGCTAAAAGTTTTGCAGCTTTTTTGCAAAGGGAGAAACCCTGTTTTTTGAGGATCAGCTAAAAGTTTTGTAGCTTTTTTGCAAAAGGGGAAAAGCAAAGCTCCTTTCTCTTTGTCAAATAAAAAGCACTATCTGCTTTTGCCCCCTGGGCAATTCAGCTCCAGGGACCACCATTCGCTCCATAAGACGCATAGATATTTCCACTTACTTTTTAGGAGAAAAAAAAGTGCGTCTTACGGAGTGAAAAATATGGTAGTTTGCCGGCAATGTCCTTTTCAGAGGCAACCTCTGCCGTGCCTGTTTGTTTGGACTACCTGGTCCCTTATTCACTGCAGACTTCCCCACCCAGCCCAAACCGAAGCCAGAGAAACCAGTATCCCCTGGAAGGAGGGGAGCGGCGCGCTCCTTGTTCCAGCACCAGAGCAGATAACGACAAAATCAATTTTTATCACCCTTGGCTTTTATGGACCCTTTAAAATATAACAGCAAATCATTGAGGAATTCATTATTCTCTCCCCCCCACCGCCGCCACCTTTCTCTCCCAGTGTGTGTGTACATCCCGGGTTGTCTGTGTGTGTAATTTTATTTAATTAGAAATGTAAAATACAAAAGACCTGCGGGCAGGTGAAGATGGACAGGCGGAGTGGTGCTGAGTGATGGCTCAACGAGGCCGGATTTACGGCTGCACGGATGGAGGCTTTGCCCTTGTATAGCCAATAGTAATGGAGTGTTGCAATCCAAGTCTTAAGCGCAATGGGTGACCTGGGATCTATAGATCATTAATACAACCTGACTCACGGCTGCTGCAATTATCCGGGGTGAATAAGATGGAAGCGCAGCGGAGCGGGAGGGGCAGCCAGCTTAAAAGAGGCCAGGGGCTGAGCTGCGGAGGGTTCTCAGAGGGAGATGGAAATGGTTTAGTGATGCGAAGGGGGTGAGGGGGTAAGGAACAAGTGGGTGCAAAAAGGGAAAAAAAGAAGAAGTGGGTGTCAGATTTCTAAATCCCCATAAATGTCTCAGCTGTATCTGCAAACAAGTCCACGGGGGAAGCCTCGTCGCATCTCATTTTCCATCTGTCCATTTTTTTAATGTTCTGCATTAGGAACATAGGGGCTAGTATGTCGAAATCAAAAGGCAGCATTCCTGCTCAGGTGTTGATGGTTAGCAAAGCTTCTATACTGCAAGGCTGCAGCAGATTCCCTTCTGGAGAGAGATGGGTTTGTGCAAAGGCCTCTCTCCCTCTTTCTTTCTTTCTTTCTTTCTTTCTTTTCTTTTCTTTTCTTTTTTTAAATCTTTATTGAAGTTTTAAAATTAAAACAGATATAAGCATCATACCAAAAAAAAACCAGAAAAGCCAAATAAACAGATCATATCTCAGAACATATCTGACACTAAGTCTTAACCAAACATAACAAATCAGATTTAAAACAAATTATATCTAACCTTGCATATCAAATAGACAAATATAAACCAAAAGAAAAAAAACATGTTAAATCATAAAGCTTAATATTTATCAGCACTTCTACTAATTTATCGCTTTTCTCCCTTTCTACAGGTGAAACTCGAAAAATTAGAATATCGTGGAAAGGTTCATTTCTTTCAGTAATTCAACTTAAAAGGTGAAACTAATATATGAGATAGACTCATGACATGCAAAGCGAGATATGTCAAGCCTTTATTTGTTATAATTGTGATGATTATGGCGTACAGCTGATGAGAACCCCAAATTAACAATTTCAACTTTGGGGTTTTCATCAGCTGTACGCCATAATCATCACAAACAAAGGCTTGACATATCTCGCTTTGTGTGTCATGAGTCTATCTCATGTATTAAACTCTAGTAGCTAATGAAAACAATTGCTTACATAAATGGACTTTTCCATTATATTCTGATTTATTGCTTTTCTCCCTATTTCTTTTATCCTATCCTATCCTATTCGTGTCCCAACGTTCGTTCAACACATATCAGTTATTCCGTGCCCACCACTTCCACTTGCCTTCCTGTCGGGTTCTCTCCCTCTTTCTAAGAATGCTCTTGCAATTCCTTTCTTGGACCACACATCTGTACTTTGGACAAACTAGGCCCAACCCCGGGAAATGGCAGAAAGAATCAAGGTGCAATTTTTTAAAGGCGCTGCCCAAGTAAACATAAGAAGTATAAAAACCAACTCGGAGCCATCACTGTTAAACTGAGCCATGCAGGTATGTTTTAATGAAAACATGAAATGGTTGTCCTGTTGGCAGACGTCTATTTTCACATTGTACTGGCTGCATTTGCCAGCTCAAACCCAGCAAGCAGGTCAGCAGCTGGGTCTGGGTGGGAATAGCCCCCCCCCTGAAAAAAATAGAAAAAAGATTAATCCCGTTGTGGAGGAAGCAGCTGCAAGAGGGTGAATCCAGCCCATCACACACATGAACAGTTGGTTAGTGAAACTATTTGTTCAGTCGTTCAGTCGTGTCCGACTCTTCGTGACCCCATGGAGCAGAGCACGCCAGGCACGCCTATCCTTCACTGCCTCTCGCAGTTTGGCCAAACTCATGTTAGTAGCTTCGAGAACACTGTCCAACCATCTCATCCTCTGTCGTCCCCTTCTCCTTGTGCCCTCCATCTTTCCCAACATCAGGGTCTTTTCTAGGGAGCCTTCCAGTGAAACTATAGCCTTTTAGAAAGTCTATCCAGCCCAGGCTCGTGGAATCTCACGCAACACATATTTTTGTGAAACAACAGGCCCTCCAAGTGTCCCTATTTTCCAGGGACAGTCCCGGATTTACAGAATCCGCCCCGGTTTCTGATTTGATCCCGAAATGTTCCGCTTTTCCTTGGGACGTCCCTATTTTCGTCAGAGAAATGTTGGAGGGTATGGAGTTCTCCGAAGAAATGGAGGCAGTGAGAGATTTCACTTTCTTGGGTTCCATGATCACTGCAGATGGTGACAGCAGTCACGAAATTAGAAGACGCCTGCTTCTTGGGAGAAAAGCAATGACAAACCTAGACAGCATCTTAAAAAGCAAAGACATCACCTTGCCGACAAAGGTCCGTATAGTTAAAGCTATGGTTTTCCCAGTAGTAATGTACGGAAGTGAGAGCTGGACCATAAAGAAGGCTGATCACCGAAGAATTGATGCTTTTGAATTATGGTGCTGGAGGAGACTCTTGAGAGTCCCATGGACTGCAAGAAGATCAAACCTATCCATTCTCAAGGAAATCGGCCCTGAGTGCTCACTAGAAGGACAGATCCTGAAGTTGAGGCTCCAGTACTTTGGCCACCTCATGAGAAGAGAAGACTCCCTGGAAAAGACCCTGATGTTGGGAAAGATGGAGGGCACAAGGAGAAGGGGACGACAGAGGATGAGATGGTTGGACAGTGTTCTCGAAGCTACTAACATGAGTTTGGCCAAACTGCGAGAGGCAGTGAAGGATAGGCGTGCCTGGCGTGCTCTGGTCCATGGGGTCACGAAGAGTCGGACACGACTGAACGACTGAACAACAACAAATGGAATTCTCCAACCCCCAAAGTCAAAGAGATAAGTAACTATGCCACCTTTAGAAGACATCTGAAAGTAGCCCTCTATAGGGAGTGTTTGAATGTTTAATGGTTTGTTATTATTTTATATATGTTGGAAGCAGCCGGTCAGATGGGCAGGGTATAAACAGTTAATAATAATAATAATAATAATAATAATAATAATAATAATAATAATAATAATTGAATAGGACATCCCTCTTTTCATTGGAGAAATGTTGGAGAGTGTGAAACAGCCTTTGCCAACCTGGTGCCCTCCAGATATTTTGGACTAAAATTCCCATCAGCCCCAAGAAGCACATCCTGGTGGGTGAAAGAAATATAAAAGATACACATACAGACCTGGTTCTATGTCCTTACAGTCTAGCAGCACCAGGGTGCATTTTAGAAATGCATGAGCTACTTTTTAAATAGAATTCACCCCCCCCCCAAAAAAACCCAATAAAGCAAATATCACAGACATAACTGGTGACCACTCAAGTACCTGCTCAACCCATCGGCCCCATTGAAATAAATGGGCTTTAGAGCACCTAACTGTTCGGTGCATTTAAGTCTACAGATTTCAATGGGCTGAAACGCCCATTAGCCCAGTTGAAATAATTGAGCTTAAGAGGACTTAACTGTCGTGTGCACTTAAGCCTATTGATCTCAGTGGGCTAATGGGCTCGAGCATGCTTCGCTTTGGTGTCAGATCGTGGCCACGCATTCAAATACACATTCCGTAAAAGGAGAGCGCCACGTCCATGACTTAAAACACCGAGCTTATGGCTGATGACCTTTTGCACAGCCTCAGACTAGATGAATTGAAAGACCTCGTGAACTGGAGTAATAGAAATGGAATGGAATTCAATAGTGCATAGTGTAAGGTCCTCTGTTTGTTTATCGCCTGCTCTCAGGCGGAGAGCCTGGGTAGCAGCTCAGAGGATGTGAGCTGAGTTAAGAAGCATCTTGCCTCAGCTCTCTGGACAGCCTTATAGTGCAATCCTATACATGTCTACTCTGGGATAAGTCCCATTGAGATTAATGGGGCCCATTCCCAAAGAAATGGGCACAGGATCGCAGCATTACAGTGCAATCATACATCTCTACTCAGAAGCAAGCCCTATTGTGTTCAGTAGTGCTTACTCCCAGTCAGTGGGAGTAGGACTGCAGTCTTAAGTGAACTGCTATCTATCTATCTGTCTATCTATCTATCTATCTATCTATCTATATCTATCTATCTATCATCTATCTATCTATCTATCTATCTATCTATCTATCTATCTATCTATCTATCTATCTATCTATCTATCTCATATCTATCATCTATATCTATCTATCATCTATCTATCTATCTATCTATCATCTATCATCTATCTATCTATCTATCTATCTATCTATCTATCTATCTATCTATCTATCTATCTATCTAGTAACAAACAGAAGCAATAACCCTTCTACACATTTTAAAAGACCGTAAATTGTTTAATTAGCCAAAGGACTGGGAGAAGAGGGGTGTCTTTGTCTGGCACCTAAAGATATGTAATGAAGGCGCAAGGCAAGTCTCTCTGGGAAGACCATTCAACAATCAGGGAGCCATTTTTTAAGGTTTGCTGGGATGATGAGCATGGCATATTTTGAATGGCCAGGAAAAGGAAAATACAGATATGCTACTTGTAATAGTGTCAGGGACTCAGCTGAAGAAAAAGGTCTTGGGAGACTAGTGTAGAATGAAATAGCCATGAATTAATCATATGATTTCAGCCACAGTGAAGATGGATTCTGTCATTAAATTATCAGGCATTTTCACATACCCAACATTTCTCCAGTGAAAATAGGGACGTCCTATTCCATAACCTCCAACATTTCTCCAATGAAAATAGGAATGTCCTAAGGAAAACTAGGATATCCGGGATCAAATCAGAAACTGGAACAGCTTCTGTAAATCTGGGACTGTCCCTGGAAAGTAGGACAATTGGAGGGTCTGTTTTCAGTGGAACATAGCATTCTTTCCCTGCCAGCCTTCATCTTACCTTGCTGACCCAATTGAACCTGACCCCCGTGTGTGTGCATGGTTCCCCCCCCCCTTGTGTGTTATTTTCTTTGCCAAGCATGGTGTCTAAGGTGGCAAGGAATGGCTGTGAGAAGGGAAGGATATATGATGTCGTCAGTGCCCTGTGACACCCCTATTTGTCAGGGGAGCAGAGAAACACTTTGCCTGGGTGATGAAAAAGCTTTTCTAATGAGGGTTGATCAATATCGCTCCCACTGCACCATCCATCAGGGGTTGTTAGGAGCCGGCGTGTCGGTTCCTGACTAGCTCCTGTTGTTGGGGGCTGCATTGCGGGGTTGCGGGGGGAGGGAGAATGGGGGAAGGGGAAAGCTCTGGTGGCTGGGAAGGAACGGGCACTGCAAGCCACCCCTGAACAGCGGTGAGAGCCCCGTTCAGATTATTGGGTGGGGAGAGGTGTGCTGAGAGATTGATGGGGCTGCAGCTGTGGCAGAGCGCCTTTGCCTGGCCTTAAACAAACAGCATTGTAAATCAGGACCAAGAAAGGCATCTCTATAGGCTCTGCAGCCTTGAGAAGCTCAGCAAAGGCAGGACATCTCCAAACATGGCTTCCGTGGAATCTGGCTTTCCTACCAAAACTGAGCTCCAAAGCAGAAGTGAGACTATGGCGGTGTGTTTTATGGCACCATGAAAATTCAAGATTCAGCACTGGAATCAGAATTCAACATTCTGATAATCCCAGCTTTGTTTCTGGTTGTTTGTTTTTTTAAAAAAATATATTTTTATTAAAGATTTTCTTGATTTACAAAGGTAGTGCAATGTCTCTCTCGTATTTTTCCATATAACATTTTTACAAATCAGTTTTTGTTGTTGAGACATTAGGAAGAAAAGGGGGAGAGAGGTGGGTGGGATGGGGAGATGGGTGGGGTGGGGTGACGATGTTTCTACTTTACTTAATATATGTAGGGTTTGGTGTCAGCGTCGTTTGTGCAGGTTCTCTGTTGTTCGCTTGTGTTTCTTTGGCGGTGAGAGAGGTCAGGGTTGGCGTAGGGTGTGATTGTTCATTTGTGGTTGGCTGTGGTGGTCTTTGGTTTTCCTGTGTGAGTGGGGTTGGTGGGTGTTTTTGATCAGGTTAGCCATATTGATTTGTATGCTGTCGGTAGATTTTTGTCATTGTCTTTTTGGGCTGTGTGTGTGATGAAGGGGAACCATACCGGGGTGAAGTCGTCTTCTTCTGTTTGTCCCCGTGTCTGTTTCAGCTTACTGGTTAGTTTTTCTAGTAGGGCTGTTTCCCATACTACTTGGTACCATTGGTCCATGCTTACTCCTGACAGGTCTCTCCAGTGTCTGGTTATGATGTTTCTGGCTGCTGAGAGTAGATGGGTTATGAGTTCTTTGTGGTGTACGTGGGCATTATTGTCTTGGAAGATGTTTAGTAAGACCAATTCTGGGGTGATTTCTAGCACTTGCTTGGTTATCTTGCATATTTCTTGTATGGTTGTTGTCCAGAATGGTTGGATTTTGGGGCACTTCCACCACATGTGGAGTTCTGGTTATTTTTTTAAGCATCTTTCTAGTCGTTTTGACTCCAGAGTATTATTATTATTATTATTATTATTATTATTATTATTATTATTATTATTATTTGCCTTGCCTTGCCTTGCCTTGCCTTGCCTTGCCTTGCCTTGCTTTATTTTTTAAGGTATTTATATATTGTTTTCCAGACCTCAGGAGTAGAACCCGGGAAATGTCTAAACCCAGAACTGGGCATTCCAGCACAAGACTTGCAAAGATTTTCAGGAACGGATCTGCAATCCTCACAACATCTTTCTTTTCCGCAATGGCTAGCACCACATTTTCCAAAGCGCTATGCAGTTTGAGAGAGAGGGGTCAAGAAGGTGGTTTCTGCACATGCTGTAAAGCAGGCATCCCCAAACTCTGCCCTCCAGATGTTTTGGGAATGTACCCCATCTTCTTGTTGTTGTTCAGTCGTTCAGTCATGTCCTACTCTTCGTGACCCCATGGACCAGAGCACGCCAGGCACTCCTGTCTTCCACTGCCTCCCGCAGTTTGGTCAGACTCATGTTGGTAGCCTTCGAGAACACTGTCCAACCATCTCATCCTCTGTCATCCCCTTCTCCTTGTGCCCTCAATCTTTCCCAGCATCAGGGTCTTTTCCAGGGAGTCTTCTCTTCTCATGAGGTGGCCAAAGTATTGGAGCCTCAGCTTCAGGATCAGTCCTTCTAGGTACGTTCCCCATCTAGGAGAAGGAAAACTCTGATACTAAACCTCCACTGCCTTGCGGGATATCCTTGGGAGAAGAAAAGGATTTCACCAGGATCAAATGGGGTGATTGGTTAAGGAAACCAGCACTGGTGATACTGACCAGAGTTGAGAGCCCTATCATGTTTCTTCTTCATCTTTGGCGATCCCTCGTGGCCGAGTAAGATTGTCTTCCATGAACATGGTCTTAACAGTGTGTCCGTAAGTGACTGTGGACTCTGTATCCATGCATCCTTCCACAGTGGGGACATAGGTTTCCGGGCAGGAGTTGATCACGGTGAGAATTTGCCAAACATGCCTTCCTCTTAGCTCATTTCTCCCTTTCATCCTGTGTTTGTGCTTCTTCAAAGTTCATGACACCTTTGGTAAAGGCTATTCTCTAATTGGAGTGCTTGCTGGTCAGTTTTTCCCAGTTATCAGTGCTTATACTGAATTTTTTTAGATTTGCCTTGAGAATGTCTTTAAAGCTCTGGTATTTCGATTTCCATTCTGAAGTTGGGAATAGAGTAGTTGCTTTGGGAGACGATAATCAGGCATCCAAACCATATGACCAGTCCAACGCAGTTGATGTTGAAGAATCATTGCATTGACACTGGTGATCTTTGCTTCTTCCAGTACAATGAAATTAGTTTGCTTGCCTTCCCCAGTGATATATGAATTTTCAGAGGCACCATTGATTCAATCTTTCAAGGAGCTGGAGATGACGTTTATAAGTCGTCCAAGCGTACAATAAAGTTGGTAGTACAATAGTAAACAAGCATTTTGGTTTCCCTGCAAATGTCCTAGTTCTCAAACACACTGTGCTTTAATCAGGAGAAAGCTGCACTCGCACAGCTCAGATCTGAGGTCAAGGGTGGGCAGCTGTGAGTCTGATAAGCTTTTGATCTGATCTTGTGGCCAGAGGCCAGAGATGGGGAATGATGAAGGAAATGGTGGTGAGTTGGGCAGCCACATGATGTAGAAATTGGTGGCATGTGTGTATGCAACACACATTGAGCCGCATGTGATTATAACTCAATTTCATTGCAGAAGAGGTCTTGCTGCATCAGGCCAAAACCCATCTTCTGTAGCATCCCATGGTCAAGCAGATGTTTCTGGTTGCTTGGAAGCCGGACAGGACATAGTGGTGGGTTCCCACTGTTTCTCCCCAGCACCTAGCATGTGGAAGTTCCATTTACCCTTCCATGACTAATGGTTTGCAGGTGCTCCTAGAACCATCTTTGTCACTAGAGGACCAAGTAGCCTTCTGCTAGCTTCAGCCGGTATAGCACCTGTGACCACTCCTGGTTGTGGTGGTCCAGCAGCCTCGTGGGTTGGATTACTTGTAACCTGCTCTTTGTGGGGCTGATCTTGAGGTTGGTCCAGAAGTTGCAACTGGTGCAGAATGCTGTTAGGAGTGATCTTCTGCCAGCGTGTAACACAGCTGCTAATCGGCTACTAGTTTTTGCTGTTAGTGTATAAAGTCCTAAACAGTCTAGGACCTGCTTACCTGAGAGCTCATGTTCTCCCCTATCAACCTGCACAGATGCTTTAGATCCTTGAGTGGGATCCTTTCGTGGGTGCCACATACCCACAAAATATTGTTTAATGAGTACTCATGGACAGAGCTTTTAGTGTTGCAGAACTCGCACTTTGGAACACACCGCTTCTTGATTTTGTTCCCCCTTTAAATTCCTCCTTAACACCCTTGTATCCAACCAGACTTTTTTAGAGGGTCTCCCTCATGCAAAGCAGTTGTTGTACCATTGAAACTTTTCCCAATGAGGCAGAGTGGGTGTTTGAAGAGTTTAGGGTAAAATACAACTTTCTTCCATGGATTTCTACTTTAGGCACCCGGTGTGTTGCTCTTAAACTCTTGGGACCAGGAACAATCTTCTCTGCTACTACTTCTACTTATTATCTTCTGCTCTGGACAGCACCTAGCACTTTCTCCGAGAAAACAAATGTTGTAGAAGAGCGTGTGTGCAGGTATACACATATCTCATACACAGATACCACAAATCAAAACCATTCACTTTTTTATTTATTTGTAACAGGTTAACGGTGTAAAGGGGAAAAGATATACAGTGTTTTATGAGAATAGATTCTCCGGGGAGTCCAGTGCCCAGTAGCTTGATGTATCGATCGAAAATTTAATGTAACAACCAATCATTCATGTGTGTAGGTGTGTGCAGAGAGAAAAAGGGAGACAGAGCGACAGATAGATGGGCAGGGGTGCCATTGAAAAGGACAGAGGTGTTTTCACCAGGAGCACCTATTATCTCAGGTATTGTGAAGTCTAAAAAGGAACAAAGGCTATTTGGGCAGGAAACTACCTTTATTGCTACATCTGTTCAGAGCCTATGTGCATTTTACTCAGAGGTAAGCCTCACAGTGTTCTGGTTGGACTTACTTCACTCAAGTTTGTATGCGAAGAAAGAGAGCCTTAACCGTGGAATAATGCACTAATTATTGCAAGGGGGGCGGTTGGCTCAGAGGAATGCCCGCCAACATTTCTCCAATGAAAATAGGGATGTCCTATGGGTTAAACCACTGTGCCGCTTGGGCTTGGCAATTGAAAGGTCGGCGGTTTGAATCCCTGCAATGGAGTGAGCTCCCATTGTTCGGTCCCTGCTCCTCCCTGCAAGTGCAAGCTCCCATTGTTCGGTCCCTGATAAATAGGACAACCTAGCTCGAAAGCACGGCGGGAAGGTAAACAGCGTTTCCGTGCGCTGCTCTGGTCACCAGAAGCGGCTTAGTCATGCTGGCCACATGACCCGGAAAAACTGTCTGCGGAAGCGGACAAACGCCGGCTCCCTCGGCCTTTAAAGCGAGATGAGCGCCGCAACCCCAGAGCCGTTCGCGACTGGACTTAATTGTCAGGGGTCCCTTTACCTTTACCTTACTACTACTACAGTGGTACCTTGGTTTAAGAGCAGCCCTGTTTACAAACTATTCGGTTTACAAACTCCGCAAAAACGGAAGTAGTGTCTCGGTTTGCGAACTTTACCTCAGTTTACGAACGGAAGCCGAATGGTGGAAGGGCACTGGTGGTGGGAGGCCGCATTAGGGAAAGCGGTTGAAGAACAGTTTAGGTTTAAGAACGGACTTCCTTAACAGATTAAGCTCATAAACCGAGGTACCACTGTAGTACTACTACTACTACTATTACTACTACTACTACTACTACTACTACTAACAACAACAACAACAACAACAACAACAACAACAACAACAACAGCAACATTTTAATTGTTTATACCCCACCTATCTGACTAGGTTACCCCAGCCACTCTGGGCAGCTTCCAACATATATAAAACATAATAAAACATTAAGCATTTTAAAAAATCTTCCCTATACAGGGCTACCTTCAGGTGTCTTCTAAAGGTTGCATAGTTACTTATCCCCTTTGCTTGGGGGGTGGGGTGTCACATAACTCCACGCCCTCCAACATTTCTCCAATGAAAATTGGGACGTCCTAAGGAAATGCTGGACATTCTGGGATCAAATCAGAAACTGGGGTGGCTTCTGTAACTTCAGAAGGGGCGTCTTTAACATATGCGACGCCGGGCTGCAAAGATCTGCCCAGCGCCCCCATATTTAGTTTAGCCCCCAAATTAAACGTTATTGCCCAGCAGTAGCCCAGCTCAATCTCCTCCCGGGGGTTTCACAAGACAAGAGAAAGTGACGGGAGGACACCGAAGGGCACGCACATGCGCGCACAGGGAGAAGATCAGGAGAGGGTCCTCTCTCACCTGCAGGTTCTCCCCATGGGATGGCCTTGGCTGCTGCTACTGCAGGGGCGGCTGGTGGCACCCCTCCGCGCAACAGGCAGCTACGCTCTCAGCCACGGAAATTACTGTATATTCTGGCATATAAGACTACTTTTTAATCCAGGAAAATCTTCTCAAAAGTCGGGGGTCGTCTTATACGCCAGGTGGAGAATCTGCGGTCGAGTATATCTCAAACTCTATATTTTAACTGGAAAAGTTGGGGGTCGTCTTATACGCCCAGTCGTCTTATACGCCAGAAAATACAGTACTCACCCACCGGAGCACCACTTGCAATCACGCGCGCCGCCATTGCCGCCTATCATCTGCCCGATCAGCGGAAGCAGCCGCCTGTCACTCACGATTGACGCAGCAGCAGCCAATACACAGCAGACATTGCCGCAGTCGCCAATCGCCACCCAATCGCAGCTGACACTATCCTGCGCAACTATCGTGTCCGACTCTTCGTGACCCCATGGACCAGAGCACGCCAGGCACGCCTATCCTTCACTGCCTCCTGCAGTTTGGCCAAACTCATGTTAGTAGCTTCGAGAACACTGTCCAACCATCTCATCCTCTGTCGTCCCCTTCTCCTTGTGCCCTCCATCTTTCCCAACATCAGGGTCTTTTCCAGGGAGTCTTCTCTTCTCATGAGGTGGCCAAAGTACTGGAGCCTCAACTTCAGGATCTGTCCTTCCAGTGAGCACTCAGGGCTGATTTCCTTGAGAATGGATAGGTTTGATCTTCTTGCAGTCCATGGGACTCTCAAGAGTCTCCTCCAGCACCATAATTCAAAAGCATCAATTCTTCGGCGATCAGCCTTCTTGATGGTCCAGCTCTCACTTCCGTACATTACTACTGGGAAAACCATAGCTTTAACTATACGGACCTTTGTCGGCAAGGTGATGTCTTTGCTTTTTTTAGAAGGCCACTGTTTTTAGAAGGCCACAAAAGAGAGGGATATAATTTGGTTCAAGATTGGAAGGTATTGGGGAGGTGGTGGTTTACATGAGGCTCCCCTGACTTTCTCTCTCTTTGCTCAAACACTGTCTTGAAGGGCAGGGCTCTGAACCTCGCAGTGAGTTTTTCTGGCTCGTACACAATGAAGCACCCCCCCCCAACAGCTAAAAAGGAATCTCAGTTTAGAGGGGTATATATTGCATATACAGATAGATGCATGTACCTGTATAGATATCTACTCTCTGTCTACAGGTATGTCATTATCTACTGTCTCTATCTATATCCATATCTACGCCTCTATCTATCTCCAAATCAATATCTAGATATGCACACGTATATTGGGTGTGCGGGTGTACACACACACACACACACAAAATTATTATTACAGAGAGGGGGCAGAGTGGGAGATACAGATACGGTTAGACACACATCTGGGAAGAGGGGAATTCCAGGCCAGGCCACGCCACCCCCCTCAGCGCATTCATCACACCAGGAATATATAGAGACCAGGGGAGGTGCGGCACAAACGAGCCCCTTTTAATGAGGGAGACTTTATTTGTTCCCGAGATGGCGCATCCGGTAGTTACGGCTGTGACTTTTATGAGAAACTCAGCAGCAGTAATAAGGCAGTGGCTCTCCCACCCTCCCTCCTTTTTTTCTTTCTTTTTTTAAATAAAAGAAATTATTATTTTTTGAGCCAGCAGTAACCCGAGGCTTCCTCCCCACCCCCACCCCCCGCTCTTCCTAAGCAAAGGTTTTATTTCCCAGCCAGCAGAACTGCCCACTACACACTCATCAAACATGCTACTGGTTTAAAACACACACACACCACCACCACCTCTTCCTCCTCCACCCTCCCCAGCTTTGCAAAATTGCATCTTCTGCAGCATCCAACCTGTATTTTTTTATTTTATTTTTTGCAAAGTGTGAACCTTGGGTGCCCCTCCACACACACACATACACACACCAACCAGCCAGCCTCATTTTAAGAGCCCAAGCAGATGCCCTCCGTTCCCTCCCTCCCTTCTCCTACTCTTTGGTCTCTCCAGATCCCATTTGTCTTCTGCCTTATAGGCTGGTGGTGAGTCCTTTTTATTACAGGCCTGGCGGAGTCCTCCTTGTTAGATTGAATTACATGATTCACTGTTCGATGGTGCTTTTCTATTACCTTATAAATTTTGTTTATTCCTTCCCTGACCCTTTATTCACAGCCTGGGATTTCTCACAAGATACAAAATAAATTTATAAACAAATCAATTAAATATTTCTTCACAATTTGTCAGCCCCCCTCCACAAAAGACACACAATATTGCCAAGAGTTATGGGCCGCGTGGCAATGCACTGCAGCTCCCGCCTGCCAAGGAAAAGCGGCCGCGGGGGCAGGGGGGTGGGGCGTGCGAGGAGGAAAGGCAAGGAAGAAGAAGCGGCAGGGAGCTGCTGCAGTCTTGCTGCTGCAATTGCCAGCCAAGCCCAGGCCCTCCCAGTTGCACCACTGCCCCCATTTTGCTGAGTCAGGACACCACTGGCAGAAGCTGCAGGCTGATGCAAGCTGCCCGGGGTTGCATCTGACACAAATCACTGTCTTGACGTGCATCATCCATATGCATAGCGCTTTGGAGGGGGCTGCCAACTGATCAGGGGGAGTAACGTAGCCAAGATTGCTCTTGTGCTTTAACCAGCATCTCACTTTGCAGAAATCAGCAAGAGAAGCTTTCTGCTGCTCGGAAATAAACATACTGGTAACCACCGGCTAGATCACACTAGTTCCCTCCGTGGTCTAAATAATCCAAACAACAAACCTGTAAGGTAGTGCATGTTGGAGATTCCCCATGTCTGCAGTCATGGGATTGTTATCTATCACATGACGGTGTATGTGTTTTCATTCCACAAAGTGGGAAGTGAAGGAGTCAGGATGTTTGTGTTACTGTGTTCCATGAAGTGGGACTATTGTCCTTTGTTCTTTCTCTTTGCTGTCTGATGCTAGAGAGAGAGGGAGCCATGTTGCAGTGCTCCTTGTGTGTTTATATGTAAATAAAGTAGATTAGCCACAATGCTGAGTTGCTGAGGTCTGTTTACACATGCTGCAAAGACTCTGCGGATCCCTAAGTGTGCTGATGCTTCTTGGTATCAGTCGCTGTGATGTTTGGGCAGAAGAAAGCTTTTGAAGCTTTCTGGCCAGGAGGGAGAGAACATGCCAGCCAGGCATGTGTCTCTGCTAGGGTGCTACACGAGAGTAGGACGCTCCTGCTAACAGTGTAGTGTTTTTATCCACATATTGCAGAGAGATTGTTGGCAGACAGGGAGGGTTTTGCGTAAAGCCATTTGCTGCGCTCATGACGGGTAGGATTTGAACCTGGGACTTCCCAGCTCATACGACACAACAGGATTATCAATGTGCATGGCGTTTTACAAAGTAACAAAAGCACACACAAAAAGACAAGTCTCTACCCCAAGGAGCATACAACCTCAACTTCCAACAGTGAGACAGGCAACAAAATGGAAAGGAGGGGTCAAGACACCAAAGACGTGGTACAAGAAACAGAAGCAAAGGACAGATGTGAGCAAAAGACCTTCCTTGTTCCAACAGGAAGTGAATATTTTACCTGGGTTGGCTTATATTTGGATTTGATATCCCGCTTTATCACTACCCGAAGGAGTCTCAAAGCGGCTAACATTCTCCTTTCCCTTCCTCCCCCACAACAAACACTCTGTGAGGTGAGTGAGGCTGAGAGACTTCAGAGAAGTGTGACTAGCCCAAGGTCACCCAGCAGCTGCATGTGGAGGAGCAGGGAATCAAACCTGGTTCACCAGATTACAAGTCCACTGCTCTTAACCACTACACCACACTGGCACTGCTTTTAGCTTATAACTGGGTGCTGTTTTCTATCCAGTGTTTTTCAACCACTGTTCCGCGGCACACTAGTGTGCCGCGAGATGTTGCCTGGTGTGCCGTGGGAAAAATTGAAAAATTCAAGAGAATTACTTTATATATAGTCAATATAGGCACAGAGTTAAATTTTTTAACATTTTCTAATGGTGGTGTGCCTCGTGATTTTTTTCATGAAACAAGTGTGCCTTTGTCTTTGTACTTGCTGTGACCCTGCTTTACTGTTGCTCAGGTCCTGCTTTACAGTTTCTCATAGAGGAATCTGGTTGACCACTGTGAGAACAGGATGCTGGACCAGATGGGCCATTGGCCTGACCCATCAGGAGTCTTCTTACGGTGTGTGTGTGTGTGTGTGTGTGTGTGTGTTTATTGTATTATCGGTTGTTGGCCACCTTGTTCATGCACTCTGGAAAGGCAGGGTATAAATGTTTATAACAGATACATGCAGTTACACATATTTTGGGGTGTAAATCCATACGGAAGACCTCCTGGCTGGTGACCTCTCTAGATGAGGCTGGACTACAACTCCCACAGCCAACATACCCAACGGTCAGGGTAGTCCAAAAACATCTGGAGAGGTTGGGGAAGACTGGGTTATCAGATTCAACAGAAGCCCCACTATACCAGTAGAAGCTGCCATGACAGTTACAGCAATGGAACACCCCCAAAGATGCCTTGGGTTTGTGGTGGGTGGCAGCTATGGAAGCTCAGGCTCAATGACCTGAGTCTGCACTAAGAGACAGCCAAGGTGGTCTCAGGCTTTTTGCAGCTGGAGTCAGTCAGGGCCTACAAGGCAGGGAGGAAGTTTCTAGGAGTCATGGGTGCAAGCAGTTTTCCCCTTGCCCTTTTTCTTTCCCAGGGAAAACCTGCTCTTTAGCTCTAAATCGGAACAAATGGCAATCTGTGAAAAACCCTATTGCTGTTTGCTCTGAATGAGTGCTAAAGAACAGTATTCCCTGGGAAGAAGCGGCAGGACAAGAGGAAGTGTGGATAAGCCCATAGTAAAGGTCTTTGTGTCAACTGTGCATTGCATTGCCAAAGTATATGTTTTGCAGAAACCACTGAAGCTCAGCAGCTGAGCGAAAATGCCACAAGTGAAATGCCACCACCTAGCATTTATTGATTGCTGGTTCTGTGCTAGGTGCTGTATAAGGCAGAGTATATCCATCATTTCTGCCTAGAGAGCTTCCAGTCTCCAACAGATAGCAGTGACACAGCAGAGAAGGACATGGGAGGAAGCATCCACAGCCGCAGAGGTTGACCATCATGTGGTCATCAGTGGCTCAAAGAATCAGAGAAGGTGCAGAGGGATTGCAGCATGGTGGTGTAATTGTAAGATTTGCCGAAGTCTGCCAGGATTTGGTTTGTACGGTGATGCATATTGCGGATTCAAAGGCAAGGAAGGTCCGATTAATGGAGTGCTACAGCCTCAGAGAGACTGTATGTTGCAAACTTAGACAAAATGAAGTATGTGCCTCGGGCAGCAGTTTTCAAGTGACATTAGAGGGCAGTGAGTTATCCGCTATTTAATTGATTGCTGCCTTTTTTTTTTACTGTGAACAGGGGGCACCATTTGAATTTTCCGCCTCGGATGCCAAAATGTATCGGGCTGACCCTGGCTATCTAGATGGAATAACTATGTGGGCAAGGGTGATGAGATGATTGTCTTCCTATGCCAGCAAAACCCAGGCAGTCTTTGCTTGGAGCAATGCAGGATCAGGCCACAGGGACACAGCTCCCACGTCGTTGCAGTAATGTGTGAAACAGGCTGAAATGAAAGCTCATTAGGTGGTGACCAGTACCACCAAGATGAAGGTCTACCAGGTTTGTGTGTTCAGCATGTTGCTTTACAGAAGTGAGTCATCTGCAACATATACCCACCAGGAGTGATGCTTCAATGCCCTCCATATGCGCTGTGTCAGGAAGATTTTGGGCATGTCATGGCAGGCAGAGACTCAAACAAAGATGTGCTCCCCCAAGCCCACATCCCCAGCGTGTTCTCACTTCTGTCTGAGCAATGTCTACACTGATTTGGTCTTGTCCACAGAATGGAAGATGACAGGATCTGCGGGGAGCTTGCTTCTGGCACCAGGCCCGTTGGCAGACCAACTCCGCATTACAAAATGTCTGCAAATGTGAAATGTGGGTTGGCAACATCAGCCCTGCTGTGCGGGAATCCCTTGTAGTGGACCACACTGCCTGAAGACAGACAGAGTGGTTGAGTATCCACAGCAGTGACCAGAGGAGAAATGACCGCTGGGAGGAGCGCAGAGAGAAGAAATACCATGTTGCAGCTGCAGCAGTGAAAACAGAGGCCTTCACTTGCCCCAGCTGCAACAAAACATATCTCATACCCTCCAACATTTCTCTGATGGAAATAGGGACATCCTAAGGAAAAGCGGAAACTGAAGGAGGCAGTGAAGGATAGGCGTGCCTGGCGTGCTCTGGTCCATGGGGTCACGAAGAGTCGGACACGACTGAATGACTGAACAACAACAAAAGGAAAAGCGGGACATTCCGGAATCAAATCAGAAACCGGGATGGCTTCTGTAAATCTGGGACTGTACCTGGAAAATAGGGACATTTGGAAGGTCTGAGATATCTCCTGTATCAGTGTGACTTCACACCAAAGGCACACTCCTCCACTCTGTCTTGAGCAGGGGTCAGCAAACGTTTTCAGCAGGGGGCTGGTCCACTGTCCCTCAGACCTTGTGTGGGGCCGGACTATATTGGGGGGGGGGATGAATGAATTCCTATGCCCCACAAATAACCCAGAGATGCATTTTAAATAAAAGCACACATTCTGCTCATGTAAAAACACCAGGCAGGCCCCAGAAATAACCCAGAGATGCATTTTAAATTAAAGGATGCATTCTACTCATGTAAAAACACGCTGATTCCTGGACTGTCTGTGGGCCAGATTGAGAAGGCAATTGGGCCAGATCCGGCCCCCAGTTTGCCTACCCATGGTCTTGAGACAGACAGATGCCAACAACAGATGATGGAGAGAATGTTGGTGCTATGCCTCAAATGACAAAACATATGTGCATATTGTCAGTACCGTCAGTACCTCCTAATTTCACTTTCTCACCCCCTCATCTTCCTTTTTCCTTTCCAGGCCCATCCACAATAGTCTGTGCGGCATTTCCCCACTAGCATTCATTATAATGGGAGGGTAAACTGGTAGGTGCGCTGCAGGAAGCGTCCTGACGCAAGTTTAATGGAATGCACAAAGCACACAAAACAGGAACAACCCCTTTTGCATTAGAAAACCAGGAAGCAAAACTCAGACTGGATTATTTCTGGGACGGTGAGCAAACACTGCACCCACCTTGAGGCAATCGCTAGTCCCCATCTGCGTTCTCATACCACTTTAACCAGTCACAGCATCCCTCAAAGAATCAGGGAATATGCCGTTTGAGCGCCGATACAAACGACAGTTCTCAGATTCTTTAGGGAATGTGGTGACTGTTTAAAGTGGCATGATCCTGCTTTAAATGGGGGTGTAGATGGGGCCCTAGAGTGAGTCTACGCAATAGACACGCTCACAACCATGTAAGGCAGCCCTCACTTCATGGGGAAAGTGAATTGCCCAAGACTTAAACTCTCACAAACCTTATGATCAAATTCCTTCCAGTAGCACCTTAGAGACCAACTAAGTTTGTTCTTGGTATGAGCTTTCGTGTGCATGCACACTTCTTCTGAAGAAGTGTGCATGCACACGAAAGCTCATACCAAGAACAAACTTAGTTGGTCTCTAAGGTGCTACTGGAAGGAATTTTTAAAATTTTGTTTCAACTACGGCAGACCAACACAGTTACCTACCTGTAACTAAACCTTATGATGTTTCAAATTCATATCAATCCTTCTCTTGTAATGGCTGTGTTGCTCTGTGCATTTGGCTACCTACCACAGGGTCAATTTTTGAGGTGGTGGTGCTGGTGGTCACTGCCGTGGCAGCGAATTGCCCTCGATTTGTACCAGATGTGCAGCCACTGCTGTGCCAGCTGAGGTTTATACAATCCAAATGGAAGGGGGATGTCTAACAGGCTCATTGCGATGCAAAAGAGGTGGCCTGCTGCTTATTGATTATGTTATTAGGGTTTTTATGGGGACTACGGTATTTTGTTTTAAAATGGATTTGGATTGTGCTTGTAATGCTATACATCACCTCGGGTGCCTCCAGGCAGAGGGACAAACCCTAAATGCAATCAAGGAAGGATGGAAGGCAAAGAGAACTGGAAGGAGATCTCCAGACTGGAACATTAATGACATTCACTGCTAGGGCTAGGGAAGAAATTTGATTCCGTTTTCATTTAAAGGTGAACCTACCTATGCTGCATCTCCTGAAACAATACGTGAACTGAAGCACAGCCATCTTTTGCAGTGCAGTTTTCCAGCCAGGTAATATGTAAAACAGCATACAAAAATGCATCGCCTTCTGGGAAATTGCTTTGCAAAAATATTATATTGTGAGAAATTCATATGCTAAAATGCTGGTGAATTTCCATGAGGACCTTTTTTTAAAAAAAAAAAAAATGCAAACTGATGTGAAAATGTGGGGAACTGAATTTAAGATTGGAAAAGTGAGAAATCAAGAGCAGACAAAATTGTCAGATTTCCACAGCCTTGTTCACTGCCCAGTGAATGCTCTGGGAGCACTTAATACTGTAGCCCTGCTAAAACTAGATCTGTCCTTGGATGTGGGACTACTGGGAGCTTTAAGGAAAAAAACAGTCTGCTGGGAAAATAAACTGGATTAGGAACAACAGCAGCAGCAGCAATAACAACAATACAGTATTAAATAAGAGTCCATGCTAGATTAAAGATATTGCAAGACTTTTATCCAGAGATCAGTTGCTAGGGCATCGTGGTAAGGTTAATAGCTGTTTTATGGTGTACTAATTTTGTGCTTTTAAAAATCCAGAAGTGGAGCACAAATTAAGTAAATATATATTAGGTGTGAGGTGCAGAAGCAGCTTCTGGTGTTTACTAGGGAAAACCATATGAAAACTGGTTTGGGGGTGTGTGTATCATACACCTGGGGTTCACGATGGCCTGTATATTTCCATTATTACTTCGGAAGAGGTGCAACAACAGTGAAAAGGCATTCCAAACGTTCTTGTTTGTGCGGACGGTTTGTAACTAAAGTTGCCCAGGCTTCAGCTTAGCAGATGTCCTCTTTCTGGGGAAACTGCAGTTTAACAGACAATCCTACTTCTAACCAGACTTCCTGTTAACCTTGAATGTATCTGAACCACGTGTGTAGACTGTGGTACAGTCTATGGTACAGTCATCACTGCATATATCTCTCATGTATGGAACTGTCACTGTTCCAGCAGTGACCCGAATGCTCACTGGGAGGGGGGAGGGAGCAGTAGCATCAGAAGGGCCAGACACATGAACCACAGAGGCACTGATGCCACTGAGGCTGAGTCCTGTAGCTAGGGACCTTCCAAACCCAAGACCCCCAAATCAGGGACTCTCCCCTATGACGACAGTCCCTGAGCCAGACACCAAGAGACCAGCGCCCTTGTCTCCAAGTACCTTGGGTACTACAGAGTCAATACACAACCGCAAGCAACCTGCCTGATGTTCGTTAGCAGAGAGGCGATTGAGGCTTCAGGCCAGAGGGCTGCTCCTTTAAGAATCTGCATTATCCAGGAAAGGGGTGGTGCCTAATGCTAAAGGGCTATACTGTATAAAAGCTCAGTCAACAACCTGCTGTTGCCATCCGTTTGTCTCGGAAGACAATGGAGCAGTGCGCCATTGCGGGTGAAGTCAAACTGTTGGAAGGTTACACTACCTGCTATGGCTGTAGAGACTGATATGGGAGAGACATGTTTTGTTGCAGCTGGGGCAAGTGAAGGCCTCCAGTTTTGATGCTGTAGAGCAGGGATGTCCAACAGGTAGATCGCTATCTACTGGTACACTGGGCTGTCCCAGGTAGATCACCAGGGTGTTGCAGGTAGATCGCAGGATGACAGAAAATGGTCACTCCCCCCCCCAACCCCAAGAAAATGTTTAAAATGTGGTCTTTCCTCCCCCCAAAAAAAGCTCAACAATGTTGGGCAGTTAGCCATCATCTTGCTTGGGTAGATCACTGCCAGTTTTTTTATAGTGGGAGTAGATTGCAGTCTCTTGGGAGTTGGACATGCCTGCTGTAGAGCAAGGGTCCCCAAACTAAGGCCCGGGGGCCGGATGCAGCCCAATCGCCTTCTAAATGCGGCCCGCGGACGGTCCGGGAATCAGCGTGTTTTTACATGAGTAGAATGTGTCCTTTTATTTAAAATGCATCTCTGGGTTATTTGTGGGGCATAGGAATTCGTTTTTTTTTTTCAAAATATAGTCCGGCCCCCCACAAGGTCTGAGGGACAGTGGACCGGCCCCCTGCTGAAAAAGTTTGCTGACCCCTGATATAGAGGCGCCATGGTGTTTTTTCCCTCTGTGCTCCTCCCAGCTGTTATTCGTCCTCTGGTCCATGCTATGGATACATGACCTGTCTGTCTGTCTGTCTCCAAGCACAAGCCTTCATATCACATTTGCAGATGTCTTTGTAGCGCAGAGTCGGTATGCCAACGGGCCTAGTTCCTGAAGTCAGCTCCCCACAGAACACATCCTTGGGCATCTTGCAACTAGCGTGAGTCAAATGCTAGCCAAAAGAAAGGACTTCCTATTTGCAAAGAAGCAATCTGTTCTAAGCAAGGACTTCCTATTTGCAAAAGGCAAAGTAGGTCTGTGGTGCTGGAAGGTGAGATTACAACTAGGCATAGATGGAGTTAGAGACAAGACAGGGCTGTGCACACTCAGTGCTAAAGTAAAGTTAAATAAAATAAAATAAAGCAAGCCAAACCAACAGTGTCAAATCATGCATGAAGAAATTGTGAATCCTGTGACCTGCATAAATTGTGCAAACTCATTTGCCTATTTGCCAGTGTTTGCTCCTTTTGCATACTAATAATCATTGGGCTTTTGCTAATCCCAGGGAGTTTCTAGAAGCCTCAGTCCACTGGAAATCTCCCTGGAAAAGACCCTGATGTTGGGAAAGATTGAGGGCACAAGGAGAAGGGGGACGACAGAGGACGAGATGGTTGGACAGTGTTCTCGAAGCTACTAACATGAGTTTGACCAAACTGCGGGAGGCAGTGGAAGACAGGAGTGCCTGGTGTGCTCTGGTCCATGGGGTCACAAAGAGTCAGACACGACTAAACGACTAAACAACTAAACAACAACCAAGGTTTGAAGGATGCTCTGGCACCTTCAAATCTACTTTGCAGTCATAAGGACTAGACACTTGCTAAGCTGAAGTACTCAGTTTGCTGAGTTCCATAAAGGTAAAGGGACTCCTGACCATTAGGTCCAGTCGTGTCTGACTCTGGGGTTGCGGTGCTCATCTCGCATTAATGGCCGAGGGAACCGGTGTACAGCTTCCGGGTCATGTGGCCAGCATGACAAAGCTGCTTCTGGCGAACCAGAGCAGCGCACGGAAACACCGTTTACCTTCCCGCCAGAGTGGTACCTATTTATCTACTTGCACTTTGACATGCTTTCAAACTGCTAGGTGGCAGGAGCTGGGACTGAGCAACGGGAGCTCACCCCGTTGCAGGGATTCGAACCGCCGACCTTCTGATCAGCAAGCCCTAGGCTCTGTGGTTCAACCCACAGCACCACCTGCTTCCCATACTCCTAACCAAATCCCCTGCTGTCTCTCGTATACAGTGGTGAAATACACACCGTCCTGTTCTAAGACAGCCCTTGTTTGCATCCTGCTCTGTGCATGGCTTCAGTATTATTCTCTCACCACAAGCACCTTTCTCTGGTGATTTCCGCTTGATTCCACCTGATTTTAATGAATTGGCTTTCTCTTACAATACCTTGGCAAGGTATAACCTAGGTTTAATGATGAACGTCTGGGGTTTTCTTGTTGCATAAAATATGACTGTGGCCAGGGCTGTTCTTCCACAGGGCCACAGTCTGCTTGCTGGGATTCTGCTCTTCAGGGTGGGACTC
Organism: Lacerta viridis; assembly: GCA_900245905.1. Lineage (NCBI taxonomy): Eukaryota > Metazoa > Chordata > Lepidosauria > Squamata > Lacertidae > Lacerta > Lacerta viridis. The sequence goes on along the minus strand of OFHU01000237.1, from coordinate 190,102 downwards.
GGTGATTTATAGGCACAATTCAAGTTAATGAAGTGGCCGTTTCATAGAGTCAAGGACACCTCCAAGCCTCACGCTGGCAAGCCACACATGGAATGTAAAGAGATTTCTGCGGGGCTTAAATCAGGGGTGGGGAATCTTTTCTCTGTCAAGGGCTGCCTTCCCTTAGGAGTCATCAATCTGGGATTGCATGCTGAAGAAGGGAAGAACTGAAGCCTGTGGAAGCACACACACACCCCTCTCTCTCTGATACCACTTCTCTCTTCCAATGGTGGTTAGTGCCTCTTGGAAGTGGTAGGGCAGAAGAGGCTGAGAAGTGGGCAGAGCCAGAATTGATGACAGGAGGAACAACAGCCAGTGACAGGGGCAGTCAATTTATTCTAGTGTTGTCTACTAGAGAGCCAGTGTGGTGTAGTGGTTAAGAGCGGTAGACTTGTAATCTGGGGAACCGGGTTCGCGTCTCCGCTCCTCCACATGCAGCTGCTGGGTGACCTTGGGCTAGTCACACTTCTTTGAAGTCTCTCAGCCCCACTCACCTCACAGAGTGTTTGTTGTGGGGGAAGGGAAAGGAGAATGTTAGCCGCTTTGAGACTCCTTCGGGTAGTGATAAAGCGGGATATCAAATCCAAACTCTTCTTCTTCTTCGTCATGCTCTTCCCTCCTGAGGTCTACAGGGAGTAAGGAGAAGCAAGCTGATAAGCAGTGGGGCCCTGCCCTGGACTGGACATAAGGAAGAAGACAGGCAGATGGAGGCTGGGTGACTGAGGGCAAACTAAGCTTGGTGGGGCAGTGCCCTATTTGCCCCTAACAGACCAGCCTAATTTATTCATTTATCACATTTGTGTCCCAGTTTTTTCTCCAAGGAGCACAAGGTGGCATACATTGTTCCCCTCCCCCTCATTTAATCCCCACCACAACCCCGTGAGGTAGGTTAAACTGAGAGGAAACTACTGGCCTGAGGTGACCCAGTGAGCTTCAGTGCTGAGTGGAGATTTGAACCCTCATCTCCCCGGTCTTAGTCTGACCCCCCTAACTGCTATATCACGCTGGCTGTCACTGGACCAGTAAGGCAGCAGGAGTACAACAGATCAGAGCCCAGCCCTAGACCTCTTTTCAAGCCAGAATCCAGCCCTGGGATGTATTGTGCAAACCAGAGTTTCCCAAACTTGGGTCTCCAACTGTTTTTGGACTACAATTCCCATCATCCTTCACCACTAACAAGGGATGATGGGAGTTGTAGTCTAACAACAGCTGGTTTGGGGTACCCTGGTGTAAACAATAAAAAAAAAACATTGAGCATGTTTGGGATGCTCTTCATTTGTTCAATGATCAGAACCAGCCTCCAGACACTTGAGACCTCTGCTGGGGTCACCACTTCTATTCCTGAACATCCATTTGGCTCTGCTGAAAACTGCCTGTAAGGAAGTAGCCAGACCACTATTTTTAAGAGTATTGATGGTATGATAGTGCCATCGCTGCTCATAATTTCTTTCTTTTATCCTATCATCTCTAGTCAAATAGGTTTTGCAGGTTTACGAGGCTCTACAAAAACCTCCACAACCTGTTTGACCAGTAGCAGTAGTGGGATTGGAGCAAGGGGGGGGGGGCAAATGTAAATACCGTAAGCAATGATGCCTCACATTTTCAGTTTTCCATGTGGTGGTCCATCTTCAGCCTTACCAGCAGATTTCAGCTCAGACTCCTGCCATTTTCCATATGAGACATTGCTGGAGGCAAAATGGATGCTAAATAATGGTGCCAGCCCCAGTAATAACAAGCATGGCTTATGCAGGTGAAGGAAGCCAATATTATTTCAGCCCTCCCTGTTGCATCCAGGACTTTCTGGATCAATAAGTAAAGGTAAAGGCACCCCCGACCATTAGCTCTAGTCGTGTCCGACTCTGGGGTTGCGGCACTCATCTCGTGTTACTGGCCGAGGGAGCCGGCGTACAGCTTCCGGGTCATGTGGCCAGCATGACTAAGCCGCTTCTGGTGAACCAGAGCAGCACACGGAAACACCGTTTACCTTCCCGCCGGAGTGGTACCTATTTATCTACTTGCACTTTGACGTGCTTTCAAACTGCTAGGTGGGCAGGAGCTGGGACCGAGCAACGGGAGTTCAACCCGTCGCGGGGATGCGAACCGCCGACCTTCTGATCAGCAAGCCCTAGGCCGTGTGGTTTAACCCACAGCGCCACCCACGTCTGGATCAATAGAGAGGCACAATAGCAAATGGGCTAGCTGAATACTTTGACCAGGGCAGAGCACCTTGGAAGTCAGCATTGAAAGGAAGAAATGGGGTGGTGGGGGGGAGGAAGGAGCCTGTCAGAGTTTGACAGGGCTCAGGTGATCTACTGTACTCCTCCAAATTTATCTGCATGCAGCAGGGGGCCATTGGGATGAATTACAGCAGCTTTACAATCACCTTCCTCCAGTCCTGGTACCACGAGCAATTCCCCCGGCCACCATTTTGCCAAGGGGTACAAGACACATTTGGCACCTGAGACCATTTCTAACGGCTGTGCCAATCCCTTCCCAACTGCCCCGCCGGGCCTATTCAATCTCAGCCACGTGCCAAGGTTTCTGAGCATGCTGGGTATTGGAGAGAAACCACCAAGCGACATTAATAATGGATCATTGTAGCAACAAGAAAAAAGAAACAACAACAAAAAAATGCATCCGGAAGCAGCGCAGCACAATTTGCAAAGTAGGCATTGGCCTGCCCGGTGCTGAACTGCAACTGGGGTGACTCCGCACAGCCAAGACCAGGCTATGATTTTAGGACATTGAACAATCTTCTCTTCAGGACAAAGACTTCTCAAATGCACACACATGTGTGATTATGTGTCTGTTCACTGCCACCTCCCCTTTTTTTTAAAGACAGGTAGGGGAACCTGTGTCCCTCCAAAATTAGTTGTCATAGCTAGAAAGGGCTGGCCAGTCCTTATTGTCTCCTGCTTGCAGCAGATGTCAGTACGTTTCCCCTGTTGCTCATGACATCAGGACCCTAATCTCTTGTCAAACCACCCTACTTCTGTGGGAGTCTGTGGCCCTCCTTTTTTCCTTTTTTCTAACTCCAGTTCCTTTCAGCCCCAACCAGCATGGCCAGTGGGGGGGGGGTGATGGGAGCTGTAATCCAGCAACATCTGGAGGAACACAGGTTCCCCATTTCTGTCCTAACAACCCTTTGCAGTACAGCACTCTGCAGAACAATCAGCAGTACACACGGGGGCTTTATATACAGCAGGCATGTCCAACAGGTAGATCGTGATCTACTGGTAGATCACTGGACGTCTGTGGTAGATCACTGGCTCCCCCCAAAGAAACTCAGCAACTTTGGCTCCCCTAAAAAAGCTCTACATCTTTGCCCTGAAGCCCCCAAAACAGGGCTTTTCCTTCCTAAACAAAGCTCAACTTTGACCCGAACCCCCCCCAAAACATGGATGGCTTTTCCTTCCTAAAAAAAGCTCAACAACCTCAACCTGAACCCCCCAAAAGGGGGTAGATCACTGCCAGTTTTTAACTCTGTGAGTAGATTGCAGTCTCTTGGAACTTGGCCACCCCTGATATATAGAATCTGGCCCATATCACTGGTGCACCCTTCTTGCTTGGCAAGAGTACCATCAATAGAAGATCAGGGGTAGCCTATCATGGCTTTTAACACCTGCTACAAACACATCATTTCATTCTGGCACTCTTGAACAGATCTCCCTTCTCGGTCTTTTCCCTCCATTAATTTTCCCTTGCCTGTGCCTGTCTAGTTTCTTAGATTGTCAGCCTAGTGGTGGGGACCATGCCTATGCACAACATCCAAGCAATACAAGTACTCCAAAATTTGTTGTCATAATCTCACCTTACAATATATGTGGAATCACAGACCTTGGTGGGGTGTATGAAATCCAGAGCGTCAGCAACAGAGGCTCACGTGTCCACCCTCTGCTGGAAGACATCCAGTGAAAGAGAACTCATCACCCTCCAGGTCAAGGGTAGCCAAGGTGGTACGCTCCAGATGTTTGCTGAACTACAACTCCCATCATCCCTGTTGACTGGCCCTGCTGGCTGGGACTGATTGGAGTTGGAGTCAAACAATACCCAGAAGGCACTAAGTTAACCACCCCTGCCCTAAGCAATGGGTTCCATTGTCCAACAGGCAAAGCATTTACGCTGATGTTCAACCAAAATCTGGCAACTGAAGCCCATTATATTTGGGGTAGGAGAGATCAAGTCTTTGCCCTTTTTTTCTGTGACAGCCTTCAAGGTATTTGGAAAGTGTTACCATTCATGTCCCACCTCAGTCTTCTCTTCTCTTTGCAATAAACAACATTAAAACACACACAGAGAGAAAACAGCAATGAAATATCCATGTTGGGAACTTGGTCCATTCCTGGCTTATACTGCTGGGGCATGTATAGTTTAACATATTCTGGGCATGCAATAGTATGCATTTATCAAAATCTAACCTAAACCTGCCCTGGTTAACCAATTTGAGTCTCGGTCCAATATGGTGGCAGCAGCAATACCTTTGAATAATACCTGTCCCAGCCCCTAGACCTTTTTGACAGTGGCTTCATATATATGATAACCCAGGATTTCCTGCCCAGGAAGCTTCAAAGCCCCAGAAGCTTCTGGGTTAAGAGCAAGAGTAGGCAACTTTGTATCTTCTAGATATTGTTGGACTACAGTGTCCATCATTGGCCAGTGGCCATGCTGGCTAGAGCTGATGGAATTTGGAGTCCAACAGAACACCTGGAGGACAACATGGGGATGAAATCTCCAAAGAGCTTTTGGTGGACAGGGTCAAATAATGGAATTGCTTCAGTACCCCAAGACTTTTGCTCCCTGTGGGGTTCATTGGAGAGAGTGGAGAGCATGCCCCAAGGCCATCTAGGGTCATCACGAGGGGGGTGCAGGCCAAAGCACTGCCCTTTTACATCCCCAGCAACTTTGCCTGAGGAGTATGATTCTACTAGTTCCATGAGAATATAAGAACCCTACTGTACTTTGGACTTTTTTCAGATCAACACCTGTCTTCCCTAGGAGCTCTCCCAGGTCCTGAAACCCTAATCTGAGCCTCGCTGTCTAGAACCTGCTACCTTTCATTGTTAAATGATTCCCACTGACTCTGTGTCACTTCCAGGCTTTCCATCTCTGTGGAGAACCTGTGCCCCCCCCAGATGTTGTTGGACTCCAACTCTCATCAGCCTCAGCCAGAACAGCCGTAAGATCAGGTAGGATGGGAATTGTAGTCCAGTAGCATCTGAAGGGCCACATGTGCCTCATCTCTAGATCAGCACCTTGTGGGCTTGGCTAAAACAGGGCAGCATGCATTTATTTGTCACAGGTTGACATCTCTGGGACAGTATTCCACAAATGTGTACTCTCTCATGCAATGCACATAAAACATGTGCTTCCTAATCCCCTCCTGATACCAGTGGTGCAGGTAGGGGTCTCCTCCTCCTCCTCCTCCTCCTCCTCCTCACCAGTTCCAATAAATGTGTCCACTCCAGTAATCTGCTTCAGTGCACACTGGCATACCCATACCTTCCCAAAATACCCACACTTATATTTACACACTAGTCTCTATTACAGAAGGACATAGATCTTCCGTATACCTGCCTCCAATCTATACATGAACATGCACGAGGGGGGGGGAGAGAGAGAAATGGAGCAGGGCTCTTTAAATCAGTCGGCTGTGACACAGCCCTCCCTTCACAGGCCTGCTACCTCTCCCCACCACCACCCCGCCCCCGCCAGAGCTATAATATATAGCAGGCCCTGAATGCATTCCAGTAAAATCGGCCATAATGGATGGGCACTATTTCAATCGCGGCTCCTCTTTATTGATTTTCCTTTAATGAAAGTTAATTATAACAATGATTTAATTAATAGAATTTCTCTCTTCCTTTATTGCTTCCCGCATTAGGACTATTAATAAATATGACCCAGACTGACAGCAGAATGAATCACAGCCGTGGAGCCCGTCCGATGGCCATGCCTCCATCCCCCCCTGTAGCTCCCAGCCCATAAAATTTACAAGGGTGGGAGGGTTAATAATACGGGAATTATTATCAAACTTTTACATTCTTAAGTAGGTTTATGAAATCGTCTGTTGAGTTATGTCTAATGGCATCTGGGATAGCCAGGCAGGGAGGCCAGAGTTTGTGTGTGTGCGTGTGTGTGTGTGTGTGTAAGAAATCTCACCTGATTGAGAAGATCATAGACATGAATTAAAAGGTTGCTCCGTTAACACAAAAAGGATCTGTCATTTGCTAAGACCTCCTATCAAAACCTGGTTTTCTGTTTGAAGTGTGTGTGTTAACGCTTTTACAAACCACTCTTTTATAATATATAATTGCTAAGCACCTTAGAAATGAGTGTTGTAAATAACCGGCTTGAAGATGCCACTGTCTTTGCCATGGTCACATAGAGAGACCGCAGTGGATTTGCACTCTGTCTCATTGATTTGCTCATTACATCACTTATACTACACCCTTTCCAGGGAGTACTACTCTCCATTGAACTTACTGGGACTTACTTCTGAAGAAACGTGCATAGAATTTTACTCCATCTGTCATCATGAATTAAACCCACAGGAGGTCCTGAGCCTCTAGATTTCAGAGGGGATTTAAGCTGCTCTCCACCAGCAAGCCACTACCAAAGGAGGTGATTATGAAGAGGGGGAAGGTCTTCCTTTTCTGCAGAGTAGCATTCAAAAACAGAAGTAGAAAAGGGCCATAATATAAGGCAAAACAATCATATTAAAAACCCACATTGCATCAGGATGTGGTGGTGTATCCAATGCTTGCTCATGCTGGGAGAAGTAGAACACACAAACGGGGGGTGGGGAACAGGATGAAAATGACAGACACCCTCTCAGTGTCACAATGAAAACTCTTTCAGGTCCCACCAATCAGAGACCATGCCAGAGATGACACCCACATGCCATCCAGGGTGCAAATGAACTCACAATGACAGGGACGCTCACACCACTGGATCACTAAGCACAAACCAGGCACAACAGTGCCATATCACCCCTGTTTCATTAGTTGAGTGGTGGGGAACGTTTGTCAGACTGAGGGCCACATTCCCATCTGGGCAACGTTCTGGAGGCCACCTGGCAGCGGTGGATGGGGCCAGACACAAAAGAGGGTACAGTCACACCTGTAGTTGCGTTCGCTTCATGTTGCGGATTTTTTGGGTTGCAAACGCGGCAAACCTGGAAGTGTATACTTCCAGGTTTCGCCATGTGCACATGTGCAGAAGCGCCGCTCTAGTTGGGGACCTTTCGGGGTGCAAACAGGTTCACACCAAGCCTGGGGAAACTCCTCACCTCCAGCACAACCATCCTGCAACTGCTCCCAACCTCCAGTAAGAGTCATTACACAACAGTTAAAACATGTACAGACTATTTTTTTAAAAAAAAAAAACTTCTTCCTTTTTCTTTCTTTATGCTTCCACTGCCCCCTTATTTTTATTCGTTGTTGTTGTTCAGTCATTCAGTCGTGTCCGACTCTTCGTGACCCCATGGACCAGAGCACGCCAGGCACGCCTATCCTTCACTGCCTCCCGCAGTTTGGCCAAACTCATGTTAGTAGCTTCGAGAACACTGTCCAACCATCTCATCCTCTGTCGTCCCCTTCTCCTTGTGCCCTCCATCTTTCCCAACATCAGGGTCTTTTCCAGGGAGTCTTCTCTTCTCATGAGGTGGCCAAAGTACTGGAGCCTCAACTTCAGGATCTGTCCTTCTAGTGAGCACTCAGGGCCGATTTCCTTGAGAATGGATAGGTTTGATCTTCTTGCAGTCCATGGGACTCTCAAGAGTCTCCTCCAGCACCATAATTCAAAAGCATCAATTCTTCGGCGATCAGCCTTCTTTTTTTTATTCAATGCCCCCCAATTGTACCCAAGGCTACTATCCCACCCTGGATTATTCCTCCTCCACCACCACAACCCCAGAGGGGGTATCACCCACTTTGGGAAACACTGCTCTAGATCTTCTAGAAAGATCGTTAGGAAGCATAATATGCAGGCAATCTTCTAAGCCAGGGGTTGCCAACCTGAAGCGAGCAGAGCCATTGTTGGAGGTGGAAGGGCTTGCCCACTTGCAACTCCATTTAGCTATGGTGTTAATTCCTCTGCTCCTTTCTGGAGGGAAGGATTTGCCTAGGTGGCTGGTGTGCGACAAAGATGGAGATGAGAGGAGAGGAGAGGAGAGGAGAGGAGAGGAGAGGAGAGAGGCAGGATAGTTGCCCCACATTTTGGTTTTTGGAGGATATTGGTGGGGTGGGAAGTGCCAACAATATTCCAGTGTGGTGTAGTGGTTAAGAGCGGTAGACTCGTAATCTGGGGAACCGGGTTCGCGTCTCCGCTCCTCCACATGCAGCTGCTGGGTGACCTTGGGCTAGTCACACTTCTTTGAAGTCTCTCAGCCCCACTCACCTCACAGAGTGTTTGTTGTGGGGAGGAAGGGAAAGGAGAATGTTAGCCGCTTTGAGACTCCTTCGGGTAGTGATAAAGCAGGATATCAAATCCAAACACTTCTTCTTCTTCTTCCACCTTCTCTGCCTTGGCTGCCCATAGAAGGGCTTTTTAAAAACAGGAGGAAGCTAAGAAGTGCTGTGCCCATTTGGGAACTCCACTCTTGCTGCCCAAATGGAAGTGGTGAGCAAGGCACTGAGCCTGTAGCTATCCACATCCTGCAAGTTAAAAGCTGCAAATCATGTGCCCTTTGAAAGATGAGGTTGGATCTGCTGGGAGCGTAGCTGTTGCAACTTGGTATAGCTTATGAACTTGGCGAGCCCCCGCCTCTGGGATCGAAAATGGGATGAAAGCTGCTGGCACCCTTGAAGATGATGAAGTATCTCGAATAGCCTCGTTTGCTTGTCTGAGAGCGCCTTTTATTCTTCCGTGTGTCACTTGTGAATGTTGTTGTCGCAATATAGAAAAGTGGAAGAGAGTCATTTTTAAATCGAAAAGCACATTCTAGTCAACATAGTTTTTTTCAATTATATATATACAGAGAGGAGAGTGAGAGAGAGAGCATGGACTCACTCTGGAGTGTTAGAGGCCATCTATAGCACAAAGTGTTTTTCTATGTATGCTGTATATCTATTTTGTATTTTTCATTGTTTGATTAGCTCATTCCTTTGACAGTGTAAACTGCCCTTGGGATATTTTGGAGGGCAATAGTTAAATGCCTAAAATAAAATCAATAAAGTATTTCTAAAATAAATTAACAGGTTTCAAAGATATATATGCTACTAATGATGTGCTCCAGCACTCACCAGGGATACACAAACATGTTGGTCTCAGTGTCTTATTTTTCTAGTCCTAAGTTCAGTTCTCCACATTTCCGCTTCCATTTGTGAATTTTGTTTTGAGAGTCCTCATAAAAATTCATCAGTACTCAGTGTGAATTTCTGCTGATACGCACATTTTTGTATGCAGTTTTGCCTAATATTAAACATTTTTGCAAAGCGATTTTCCCAACATGTAACACACTGGGTGCATTATAATGCGATCCTGATTCAGCGCTGCCACTAGAAGGAGTTCTCCTCCAAAAAAGCCAGCTTCTGCTGGGTCAGGAAACATACCCTTTCAAGCCAGCCAGCCACTAACTACTACTCTGTCTTCTTTGCCTTGAATCTGGAGCTCCTTCTAAAACCTCCACTTCAGTTCCTTCCTGAGCCCAGAAGTTGCGGCTCTGGGCCCTTCTAGTTTCCTGCCATCTTGCTTTGCACAAATGAATTTTCCCATGCTGCCACTGGGTAGGCCTCCCCTCCAGGGTAGATTCCTTCTCACCAAGTGGGCTCTCCTACTGGAGAACAGCAACACCATGTGCCATAAACTCAGCCCACATGATTAGAAGAGCCAGCATTTGCCTCCAGGATGAAGACCCAGATTATGTGTGACACAATCTGATATCACATGTTGCCAGGACCTCCAGTAGGACAGGCAGCACAGTGTACAATATGGTAGAGTTAACTCTTTCCTCCAGCACTGAAGAGTCCACAAAAAATGAACCCTCGCTCTTATCTAGCGGTGTAAGTAGGCAGCAATTTCCTCTCCAATCCGTGTTAATCATAATCAGCGCTGTTTCCACTCTCATGCAGTTCCATTTCCACCAAATACCACCTTATATGTCTCGCTGTCTACTGTAGGAGCATTTTTTGTCATTTCTGCCATATTTCTGTTGTGTTTATTGGCACTGACGCAGCTCAACGTTGCAGAAATCAGGACTGGACTTCCCAACCATCAGCTGATCCCGCATGGTAGGTTGCATGTGTGCGTTCCTCTGCTCGACAACACAGAAAGCATTGAATGCAGTGTAAAGGAAAACGTCAAAACTATTCCAAAAACAATGTTATTAAATACATAGTTTGTGAGATTTCATTTTTTATATATATATATAAAAAAACCACATCCTTGTGATTTTCATTTCTAATGATAATGCACACTGCAGCTATTTCTACTTCCATGTCCATTAAGAGCCGAGTTCCCCAGCAACCTTGGTCCAAACATACTGTAGCATCCCACTCTCCAGGTAGTTCAAGTTTCCTGAGGTTCCGGGGTTTGTGTTTCCTTTTGGGAATGAGGCACAGCAGAGACTGTGGTGCCTTTATGACATATGGTTTCTTTAAATCTATACATACAACCAGAGCCCACAGTGGTGGGGTTCACATCAACCCCCAAACCTGCAGCCTCCAACAGAAATCAAACTTTGCTCTCCCCCTCTTTTTCCAGCTTGCTGCTTTCCTTCCTAGGTCACATCACTGCAAACTCACAACTCTAAGCTCTGGCTTTATCTGTTGAGGGAGGGGGACTCCACCCATTTGTTGTCTTGTACCGAGGCTCTTAATGCCCCTTAATGGCTCATCACCCAGGCTATCACCTCACCAGGAGGCTAGTCTGGCTATTCCAAGAATTAGATGCCACGATTAAATTCTAACACTCACTGGATCCAGGGATTAGAGGTGTCTGCTACCCAGCTTAACACCCCAAACTCTTAACAGTACTATTGGGTCTGGGAAGATTCTATTCATGGCCATTGGAGCTTCCCTCTCAGGGCAGAGTAGAGTATGTGACTTTCATCAGGTCTGTGGCATAGCTAGAAAGGGCTGGCCCTCCCTACAGTCCTTATTGTCCCCTGCTCCCAGCAGATGACAGTATTTAGTTTTTTAAAAAAAAAAAAAAAAAGCTATATGAAATGTCAAATAATACATTTAATGTCCTATATAATTTAACCCTGATTTTAGCAGGTAAAGGAAAAAAATGCTAGATCTTACCCACTGGCCTTTCACAACCTAGAGGTGAGCTCAGGGCAAACTAATAGCCTGGCACTGACTTAAGTGCATGAGGTCATGCTTGTTTACCATAGAGAGGCAACCTCCATCTACAAGCTCCTTCTCAAATTACTTTTTTTATTTGCATGGGAAGGAAGACCCATGCTGGAGAAGGCAGGAAGATAGCACCTGCTGTAACTCGAGAATTTGGATAAGATTCTCAACATGAACAGGGTGAGCTAATGAAGATTCCTGTGTGGTAGTTCTGAGGAAGGAAAAACAGGCATATTGAATCACAGTCTGCTTCCTGGAAAATGCCCGAGTCTGGACAGGTCTTAGGATGGCGGTTTTCAAAACTGTGCTCTTATGAACCCTGAGACTTCTCAGAAACTTATCAGGCATTCCACAATAAGTAGTTCAGTAACGACAGACCAATTTCCCTGCCCTTATAGATCTTCCTATGCAATTGTTGAATTTCCACCTTCATCTTCATGGAGAAGAAGAAGAGTTTGGATTTGATATCCCGCTTTATCACTACCCTGAAGGAGTCTCAAAGCGGCTAACAATCTCCTTTTCCCTTCCTCCCCCACAACAAACACTCTGTGAGGTGAGTGGGGCTGAGAGACTTCAAAGAAGTGTGACTAGCCCAAGGTCACCCAGCAGCTGCATGTGGAGGAGCAGGGAATCAAACCTGGTTCACCAGATTACAAGTCTACTGCTCTTAACCACTACACCACACTGACGTACATAAATAAATATAAATTAAATATACAAAAGTGAGTAGGTGGACCTGAGCAGCTGGCTTAGCACTCTACAGTCTTCTAAGTCTCCTCCTAGACCACTCAGAAAAGCAGATACAGACAGGAAAAAAGGGGAACTGGGAAGCAGGTATCTGTTCGAAGTCCAAGTGGGGAGCCTGTAAGCCTCCATATATTGTTGTGCTCCAATTCCCATCAGCCCCAACCAACATGACCAATAGCCAACGGTGAGAGATGATGGGGGTTGTAGTCCAGCAACATCTGGAGGGCCACAGGTTCCCCATCCCTGGCCTAAATACCAACCCACTGAGACTATTTTAACCTTCATCCCATGGTGAGTAATCAGGGATGGGAAAGAAAGGAATAGGGATAAATCTAACTGTTCCATCTCCTGCTATCCTTTTGTTTTCTTCTCATGATTAAACCTTTTGATCTTAAATACGACCTGGACTTGACAGCATCCAATTTGCTGACTAGAGTGAAGGCTCCACTAGAACTGTTGACCCAAAAGCAACATATGCTTGAGGCCCTCCTCTGATGTAAAGGTGATGTCTCCCCTTAACAGCTCGGCTCAGTCAGCTTGGTATTTACAGTCTTTATTACATATCTACAAGAAACAGCTACAGTTCAGGATTAGGCGTCCGAACCCATTGAGTCAGATTCGGAGAGTGGCTTCCTTCGATTCCCGCACCAACAAAGCAGACTTGGGAATCTCGCAAGACGTCTTTGATCCTTACGTTTCATTTTCCCTCCTTGTCTGTGCTGACTTGAAAGCTTCCAGAGTCTGAGCTCCCTTCCCGAGCCTCTGGGCAGTTGAACGGCTCTGCGGCATCTCTGAGCCGTTCCTCCACCTCCTGGCTAATTTCCGCCCTCTCTTCCGCTTCCTCTGGGCAGTTGAAAGGCTCCACAGCATCCCAAATCCCCTGCTCTGTCTCTTCTGTCCCTTGCTCCTCCGAATTCTCCCTGACATCTAAACTGTGGAGCCACCCACACCCCATAATGCTGGTGTAATCAAAATTCTCAGAATTCAGATAAAATATTAGGCTCCTCCACACTTCTGTTTGCCCTGTCACTTTCCCCTGGGGAAGCCCACGGAATCAAAAGAAATCAGAAGGAACAGCAATTGGTTGTTGTTGTTTTTTGCGGATTGCGGTCTTTCCCAATTTAGCGCTGGGTTTTCCAGGGAATCACAGAGGGGCAAAGGCAAAACCACTCGGACTCATGCCTAGAAAGCACAGGGCAAGTGGGAAACCATTTGACCCCATGCTTTCTAGGAATGGAATGGGACAAATAGAAATGTGAACAAGCCCACAGTTGTGCCATTACTGCCCATTGTTGTTGTTTTTCTTAAATTCCTGATTAGTTCTGTAACTCCAAAATCAACCACAGTTCTTTCTGATGGATCCACCACCAGGATCATGCATTTTTGTAAAATCTGCACTGTTAAACTATTTTAATAATTTCACACCTATCACCATTTAAATTGTCCTAGTTTTCAAATGCCTAGTATAAGGATACATGCCTACTCAGAGAACTGAGTCTACTGACTTATGTCAAAGTAAATGGGCAGAGAGCTACAGCCACTCAGAAAACACTCAGTTAAGGTTAAAGCAAGAATGAAGACAGTGGGAGTAACATCTGAATAAACAGGCATATGATTTCACTGCAAGGCAGCAACCAGGCACCACACAGCCTGATCCAACCTGGGCCATAACAAATCTCTACAAAGCTGGGAGTTGAAGGCGAGATTCGATGCACAGTATGGGTGGGTAGGAGTGGGCAGCTGGACCCTTCCTCATGCCTATGCTTTCTGCCCTCCCCTAGAACCATTTTAAAGCCATTGATTGATTGATTGATTGATTGATCACAGAAAGGTAACAGGAGCCTGTTTAGCTCAGTTGGTTAGAGCGTGGTGCTGATGACACCAAGTTGGCAGGTTTGATCCCTGTATAGGATAGCTGCATATTCCTGCATTGCAGGAGATTGGACTAGATATGGGGTAGGCAACCTAGGGCCTGGGGGCCAGACACGGCCCAGTTGCCTTCTCAATCTGACCCGCGGACAGTCCAGGAATCAGCGTGTCTTTACATGAGTAGAATGTGTGCTTTTATTTAAAATGCATCTCTGGGTTATTTGTGGGGCATAGGAATTCGTTCATTTTTTTCCTTCAAAATATAGTCCGGCCCACCACATGGTCTGAGGGACAGTAGACCGGCCCACAGCTGAAGAAGGTTGCTGACCCCTGCACTAGATGATCCTCAGGGTCCCTTCCAACTCTACAATTCTATGAACCCTTTTGTTGTTCAGTTGTTCAGTCATGTCCGACTCTTCGTGACCCCATGGACCAGAGCACGCCAGGCACTCCTGTCTTCCACTGCCTCCCGCAGTTTGGTCAAACTCATGTTAGTAGCTTTGAGAACACTGTCCAACCATCTCGTCCTCTGTCATCCCTTCTCCTTGTGCCCTCAATCTTTCCCAACATCAGGGTCTTTTCCAGGGAGTCTTCTCTTCTCATGAGATGGCTAAAGTATTGGAGCCTCAGCTTCAGGATCTGTGCTTCCAGTGAGCATAGAATCATAGAATCATAGAGTTGGAAGAGACCACAAGGGCCATCCAGTCCAACCCCCTGCCAAGCAGGAAACACCATCAAAGCATTCCTGACAGATGGCTGTCAAGCCTCCGCTTAAGGACCTCCAAAGAAGGAGACTCCACCACACTCCTTGGCAGCACTCAGGCCTGATTTCCTTCAGAATGGATAGGTTTGATCTTCTTGAGGAAACCCCAAACCAAAAAAATCCAGCCCATCTGAGAAGGGCAGTAGCTCATTGGTAGAGTACCTGCTTTGCATGCAGAAGGTCTCAGGTTCAATCCCTGGCAACTCCAGGCAGGGCTGGGAGAGAACTCGCTCTGAAATCCTGGAGAGCCCTGGCCCAAAGATGGAAAGACGGCAAGACACCAACGAAAGAAGAATGGCAAGAAAAGCTGATGGAATACGCTGAAATGGCGAAACCAAGAGATTAGGACAATAGAGACTTTTAAAAGTACTGGGAATTGTACATGTTGTATTTACAGAGATATTGTAAAGAAGTGGACTGACTAGCAGGATTTGAGTAAACACTTATGTGAGGAACCCTTCGTTTCACACTAAGAGCCCTCACACTGTAAAACGTTTCCCCAGACCGTGTCTCTCCCTAGGTTTCACCGACGACTAAAATGAATCCTAAAGTGATATTATGAGAGATGTCCTCGGGGTACCTCAGTGCTCCACGTTCGAAAACCTCCTGCCACCTTGGGATCTCCCGCCCTGGGTTCCCAAACTACTGCAGCTTGCCTTCCCTTTTTGGCAACTGCGTGGCACCTTTGGCTTCACTGCCCAGCCCTCTGTATGCCAGGAAAATAAGCCACCCGTTCCCTCTTCCACAGGAAACCCTTTGTGCTTTTCCCCTCAGCCACACCTCTAGAGGCACTGACGCACTGCCAGAGTCCACAAACGTTGAAACACAAAATAAGTTTATTGAGGTAACTTAAATAACATGGATGTTCAGGTATAATGCGGTTACAAATCTTCTTTTCAGGTACGTAAGCTTGGTTACAACATTAAACAGGATAAAAACCTTTCTTTCCCTAGCCTAAGCCTAACCTCCAACCCGCTCACCCTCTCACCCTCAATCCCTCACCAACAACCCCCACCCAACTGCCATTCTCCCCCTTTTAAAAGGTCGGAAAGCCCCGCCTCTGCAATTGAGCTGCCAGTCATCTAGAGTGGGTGTTAACTCTTTATGCTCTGGGCAACTGACCATACCCAGGCTCCGGGTTGATCCGTTACAACTTACTATCAAGAAAACAAGATAAAAGCTAAGATGCAACACTTGGGGAAAACAATAAAATGTAAGATGTGATTTGGGAAGTATGGTACAAAAATGATAAGAATGCAATAATATTTAGGTAAAAGATTATGAAATCAAAGTAGAATAAACCAGGCAGGAGAAATACATATTTAATGAAACAGAAGGGGAAGTTGAGGGCAGTCAGGGGAGGGATGGGTTGGAGGGGACTGGGACTTATACACTTTTTTGTAATAATGATGATTGTGTGGAATATAAAATTGTAAAATTCAATTAAAAAAAAAATTAATGAAATGCTGGAGAGCCACTGCCAGTCAGTGTAGAAAATGCTGAGCTAGATAGAACAATGAGCTGTCTCTGTACAAGGCAGTTTTCTATGTTTCATGTTGTGCTTGAAGTTTCCCATCTCACTCCATCCCCGTCTTCCACTTTGCTGGGATTAATTGGCAGTGAACTTCACACACACACACACACACACACACACACACAAGCAGGGTCGGCTGCTGTCACATCCAATTTACCCCAGAGGGCCATTTCGCATATCATAGAAAAGACGGGTCCCCCCATTCCTCTTCCACAGCACTCTGGCTATACTGTATCTGTTATGTAAGTACGAAGATTCATGGTTTTTTCCTGTAATGTGTAATGCATCCAAGTTACAGACCTGAGCTTGTTGTTTCCATAGCCCTATAGACCAGGGGCCGTCAATGTGGCATGATCCTGTTCTTTGTCTCTTTATCATACATCTAGCATGGGGTGTACTTATTTAAAATATCTGCGGCACAACTTCCTGTCCATCAAGGACCCCGCGGCAGCAGTTAACATCAACAGCAAGACACCGTTTTTAAAATGCACAGTGCGGTGACAAACGACATCACACACTGCTATCCACTAGGTGTTGGCTGCATTTGGACATAATGACAAAGAGTGTTGGCTGGTGCCTGTTGAAACTGGCAGAGCGGAAGGTAGGAGGCCACCAGTAGGTGGAGCCAGAGCCAGTGACAGGTGGATTGATTAATTCTAGTTCTGTTCCCAGCTTCCTCCTTCCTGAGTTGTACAAAGGCAACACTGAGGCTAAGGAGGAGGAGGAAGGTGACAGCCAGAGCCACCCCTCTGATTTGGTTTAAGAAGGTAGGTTGGTAGCGGCTGGTTGAGGGTAGACAGAGGTTGCTAGGGCAGTGCCCTATTTTGCCCTAATGAATCAGCCCCCCCCCCATGACTACTGGTGGGGAAGAGGTTCCATTCAGTTTGCATTGAAAGCCAAATTTATCAAATTTGCACCTTCTGAAGCAATGTGAAAACCGAAACTCAACCATCCTTAAAAATTCGCACTTATCTGAAATTTGTGATGTACTTCTCTAACCGACCTATGCTTGCAAAAATGGGGGAAATAAAAATGAACACACTAGTGAAAAGGACATGGGAGGAAACATTACAGCAGGATACATTGCTTACAAAAATGTGTACATTAGATGAAACGGCATACCAAAATGTGTTCTTCAGGAGAAAACTGCACTTAAATGCGGAAGGATTTCCATGAGGGTGTTCTTTTAAAAATGAAAAAATCACAAATTGCTGCAGAAATATGGAGAACTGAATTTAAGAGTCAGAAAAAATGACAAAACCAACATTGATAGATCCCCCCCCATCCATAATTGTGACCAACCATGGTTTACTGTTATGTGAAATGCGGAGGGCCAGTTTTGGTTTTGAGGTGGCCCCCAGCAAAGGGACCTCTAGTGGATCATCTCCTACATTTGTGGGGCCTGAGCAGAGTGCTCTGAATCAGGACCGGGCAGAGGAGAACCACCATGTTAATTTCCCACAATTACCCCTATGATATCCCGTAATTCTGGAGCATTGCCAAACATTTAGGACCATAGGAAACTGCTTTATAACAAATTATATCAGTAGTCAGTATTGTCAACACAGACTTTTCTCCAGAACTGCAGATGAAGTTCTCTCCCAGCCTGACCTGGAGATACCAGGGACTGAAACCTGGGCGTTCTGCCTGAAAAGCATGTGTTACCCCTGAGCTACAACCTCACCAACTGCAGTTCCCAGAATCAGCAGTTCGCTTGTTTTTTTAAAGGAAGGCCAAAACAGGTATTGGTAACAGCCCCATCAACTAACTGCCCAAGGATACTATATGCTGATGTTAGGCATGAGAATGGGCCACAGAGATCACGGGCCTCGAGTGACCCCATGCATGTGCGGGGAAGAGATTAGAAGCGTCCACTTCAAATCTCCATTTGGCCAACTTGACCGAAGGCAGCAAACATTGCACTGTGAAAGCAACACATCGCAAACCACGATTCTGTACAAACCACAGCATTTGGATGAAGCAGTGGGCAATGGTTTGCCACAGATTTGAAGTGGGAGCTTCTGACTTGTCCCCTCAGTTGTGAAGGAGAGGACGTGCAAACGTGTGGCCTGCCATGGCTCCAAACCATCATTTACAGGATTGTCTGGACTAAGCCACTGTAAGGAAGCAGTGTGGAAGGGGCACAGAGCAGCTGTGGGAGTTCTCTGTGGCTTCTGTAGCATCAATTTCCACCCTTGTTCATCTTCCACTGTCCCTCTTTTCTCTCTGTCTTCTATTTGCTTTTCACATTTGCCGTTTTATGTTGGTAGGTCTGTTGACAACCCTTTTGGCTCCAAAAATCACCATCAAGTTTGTTTGTTTTTGCAGAATGCCTCGTGTGAGCTAGGTGCCCTGTTAAAAAGGTAAAGGTTAAAGGACCCCTGGCAGTTAAGTCCAGTCACAGATGACTCTGGGGTTGCAGCGCTCATCTCACTTTATAGGCCGAGGGAGCCAGCGTTTGTTCACAGACAGTTTTTCTGGGTCATGTGGCCGGCATGACTAAGCCGCTTCTGGCGAACCAGAGCAGTGCACGGAAACACCATTTACCTTCCTGCCGGAGCAGTACCTGTTTATCTACTTGCATTTTTTGGCATGCTTTCAAACTGCTAGGTTGGCATGAGCTGGGACCGAGCAATGGGAGCTCACCCCGTCGCGGGGATTTGAACCACTGACCTTCTGATCGGCAAGCCCAAGAGCCTCAGTGGTTTAGACCACAGCGCCATTAAAAAGGCAATTGCGGTGGTGGCGTAGGATCGTGGGTCTGTGCAGCACAATCGTCATCTAATTTAGGCAGCTTCCAGACCCGGGGGTTAAAAGTTGAACACAGGTTGTTAAGGTGTTGCCAATGGGCCATTGGCAACAGGTTTGGATGTTTGTTTCATTAACCAGTCAGATTTCCCCTGGAAGGAGAGGTGAAATCCAGATTAAATTGGGAAGGGGTGGGGATACAGACTAGCATTTTGATGGCAAGGGCATCATGTGGATACTGGGGGCGGGGGGGGGGCAGGACTTGCATGCATGAGAAGCCAGGATCCCGCAATAAACACCTGTCGGGAAGCACACTCTATCAAGGTCAGATTGCTCAGACACCAGCAGGTTTTGGGGGGTGGTCGTGGGGGTCCTTTGAGCAGTCCATAGATTGTGAAACCTCAAGGCTCCCCTCTCCTTCACACATGAAGGGAGGAGATTTCAACCTCTAATTTCCTGCCGACCATTGTATGTGGCAGAAGCAGAGAAAAATAAGTGGATTTTTCCAAACTTGTCTCCCTTGGCTGTTTTCTGCCACAATTCTTGATGTGCTAGAGACCCCTGCTGGCCACTCGTCAGACAAGAGGAGCAAAAACTCCCCTCCCCACCCCGCTTCCCCAGTTCGCATTCCCTATAAATGACAAACAAAATCCCCCTTCTCTCCGAGAGGAATCTGGAGGCACTGGAGGGTTTTGTGTTGGAGGGTTCATAGCTTCAGCAGCTCCTTATTTATGTCGTCCAACAAAAAGTGAGCTGCTGTCAGTTAAATGAAGCATAGACAATGCATTCAGGTGAAGCTGAAAAAGGAAAAAAGCCTGCTCTTTTCGCTGTTGCAGAATCCACCATTTTCCATGGATATGTCCTGAGATTGTCCTAGACGGGAGTGGGGGTGGGGGACTTCCTGCTGCTGGAGGGGTTGTTAGTCACACTCCCATTTTCCAATGACAGGATTACAACGGAAAGGGCGATCTAGTTCAGTCTGTGGCTCTGCTACCATGTGGGTGAAAATCCAAAGCAAGACTGGATGGGAAATTCAGCCATGGGGTGCTGGCTGGATGATTAGATGGCAGCTACACAAGTCAACAAATTATTTGCTTGAATGACATACAGGAGGAGTTTGGCAACTAGGGGTTGGATCCGACATTAGTTATACTCAGAGTAGAGCCACTGACATTAAAGGACATAACTAACCCATAGGCTTCAATCCTGCATTCACTTACCTAGGAGTAAGGATGGAAGAATCTGCCAATTTCTCGTTGTTCCCATTCCGTTCTCCCCATTTCCGCAGCAATTTCGTGCATGCACACGAAAGCTCATACCAAGAACAAACTCAGTTGGTCTCTAAGGTGCTACTGGAAAGAATTTTCGATTTTGTTTTGACTATGGCAGACCAACACGGCTACCCACCTGTAACTGACTTCATGCTGTTAGCTTTCATACTTGAGAATAAGCCCTTTTGCTTTCAGTGGCATTTACTTCCGAGTAGGCACCCAGAGAATTGCTGTTAGTGGTCGCTTTCCAGACAGAGAGGTGCTGGGGGGGGGTCAAGCTTGATGCGTAAAAATTTGTATCTTTTTTTTAACAACTCTTCCTTGTAACCATGGGAGCTGGCTGTATTTATCCAGTTGTGGGGGAGAGACACTCTGTGCATGCTTAAAGGCTATCTCTTTATTTAACGTATTCCTGGGAAGTGTCCTTTTCCATCTTCATTTCCCCAGCAGATTCAAACCGTCACATTTTCTGTGAAACCTTTGCCTTAGCCTTTCAGTGCTAATCCTCAGTTGAAATAAACCCAAAGCACACAGAACAGTAGTTGCTCATATTCCCCTTTCTTTTCCTCCCTGTGCTGTCTTCCCTCTACCTGGTCCAAATGTAGAAGGTAAACTGTGCTACCAAATATAGACTGTAAATTGTCCTGTTGTGGTTTCCCATTGTCATCTGTTTGGCCAACAGTGAGAAGAAGATGCTGGAGTAGATCACCCCTTGCTGGGATCTAGCAAGGCTCTTCTTTTGTTCTTACTGCAATTGTGCGAGTAGATCCCATTCGTCAACAGTGACTAGTTCCCCGTTTGCAAGATTTCTATGGGCATTCTTTCTGCCTCTCGTTCTTCCATGGAAAGAAGGGCTGTATGCATTCTTCAGGCTGCAGAACTCGTGACAAAGTAGGTTTGCAAGAAAGTGACACATGCAGAAAGACTGTAATGGAAGTGAAAAATTGCACATACAGAAAGGACCAGTCAAAATGGTAGGATTCTGATGTGAGCAATGCCGTATCACAAAAGCAATCCTATTGCAATGCAGCACATATGTGTTGCAACATTTGTATGTGGTGGGCAATATTGTGCAGTCCTGTTTTTTTGTATTTAATAGTTCATTTATTCATTGTCAAAATGTTCTGAGTTCTGTTTTTGGTTTTTAATGATAGGCTGGTATAGCGTTATAGCATTATTGTAGTATGGTGCTAAAGCATTATAGCACCATAATAAAAAGCAGCACTATATCAGAACAGTGTTACAGCACTATACCGCTCCTTCGTTGAATATGTCTTAGAGATAATTAAAATATATATATATATTATTAAAAAAAACACGATATAAAATGAACCACGATATAAAATGAACCACAAAGGTTACTGAATGTGTGCTGAGTTTCAAATGCTCCACCCACAGCAGCTATGCCATGCCTACCAGCTTGGACAGAACATAGCAGGATATACACATAGGAAAATCACAATACTCCCGATGGTGTTGCAAGTCAATTGCAATTCTGCCTACAATGGAAGATCAATGATTGGATAGCGCTAGAAGCCACCTGTCTGAAAGCAGCCTTAGAGCATCATCATTCTACCCCCTGAAGCAGGACTAATGCACAAAACTAGCCTATGTTTTGGAACAGCCATGCCTTGTACATTAAAATAAAAAAGATGCTTATAGCATCTTTTGAGTGTTGGCATTATATGATTTCCCTAAGCTGCAAGGCAGCCACAGAGAACTCCTTGGTGCTCCAACAGGGACCGACGACAGAAGCAATTGGACAAAGCTGCAGGAGATACTGGAGTCCTCGCCTTCCCATCTTGGCTTCCATTGTCACCCCCCTCTGATGCCTTCCACTGCAGGCAAACAAAAGCACAGCAGTTACGGCATACTCGCATGAATACCCATATATCAATATCCACACACAGGCTCGCATGTTTCAGCAAAACCGTTGAGGGCAGCTTCAATAGAACATCATGCAAAGCATCGTAAAGGAGCAGTAAACCACCAGGATAAAGGCAATTCTTAACGCGGGGAGTTAATGAAACAGAGAGACTAACTAGTACAGTACAGTGGCATGGCTACAGGGTGCAGAAGTGGGGAGGAGGAGTGAGTGGAAGAGCCCAGGGACCTCCTCGTTTTGGTGTGCACAACGGGAGAGCATAGTTGAACCCCTCTCTCACCATTTTAATGCCGCTGCAGTTGCCAGGACATTTGCCATCGGGCTGCACTGCAACCCAGCTCTCATCTCAGGGCGGGGGTAAAGAAGAGAGCAAGAAACAGCTTGGACAGCTTCACCAGCGTGCCGATTTATTTCTCTTTCTCTTAGAAAGTTCACTTATGCCCACCAGTGCTTCTGGACATGGGAATATTTTAAAGGTCCATCCAGGCTGCCAATGTTTTGCAGGCGGGGTTAAAGCGCATACTGTAACTTCAGCTTCGGACAGTTAAAGCGGATTAAAGGGCTCCATCACCCTGGCATGATCAATTCACTTTAAGAAAGAAAGGGCAGCAACTGTAGAATTACACAAGTTCAAGAAGTGATCCCCCAAACGCATTGAAATAATTCCTCTGGGGGTAACTAAGTAAATCACTGTGACTAAATTTAACGGCCCCAGCAGGGAAGTCTTAACCCACTTAGGGCTTATTCCTCTAGTCCAGGCCTCCATTCCAAGAATATGGGCTGCAGATGTTATAACTAATATTCCTGAGCCACAGAAATCTTCCCAGCTGGTTTCTGCCCAGTAGGGGCCTGGCCCATCTGTTGTTCGTCATTCCTCTGGTTACTTTTCACCTTCTGTCCTTTAAGGCTTCTGAGTGCCGGGCTCTGCCCAGCTATGGGGCATCTGAGCTGCCTCCAGCTGGTATATTGAGCCTCACGTTTCTTGAGGCTGCGAATTCCCACAGTGGGCCTCTCTGGATCAGAGCTCCAAGGGGACCTCACCTGCAGAGAAGCAGCTTAATCCACATCTGCAGAGTTTAGTTCCCAGAGTCAGCGATGAGGGAGCAGTAGCTTGAGATGGCAGTGAAATGAGAGTACAAAAAAAAGCAAGACTGATTTATGGGTATGAGAGAGCGCAGCCCCCAAACTGGCAGACTCATCATGACCTCCAAGAAGCCAACTCAAGGATGAGTGTGCAGAGAGTATTAATGCCAACAGACAGGAGCGTAGGGAGCCCTAGTGCGCACCGTGACATCATGGCGCACGTGCGCAGCATCCCAGATAAACTGCACATGTGCAGTCCACCCAAGATGGCAGGCACGAGCGACCGGCACTCCTTCTGTGCGGTGGCACGGCAAGTTTTAAGGCTGCAGCACACAAACAGCAGCACAGACGCTGCAGCCTTAAAACTTGACGCGCACTGGCGGCGCCGATCGCGGGGGCGGGGCACCGAGTGTCACCCCCACCAGGCGGTACCCGGGGCGGCCCGCCCACACCACCCCCTTGCTCCGCCCCTGCCAACAGAGGATGCAAGGCTACATTCCTTTCTGGGCTGCCCTCAGGGAGGCCACTTGCCAGGGGTTGCTGCGATCAGAGGCAAAAATGGATGGAACAACAAGGGCAGGGTTGCCATCTTTGTTCTGGCAAAATACAGGGTGGGACGGGATGGTTTGGGGACAATTTTATTTTTCATTTGGTGCTGAAGTGACCTTCCCCCCCCCATTTTTTATTGATTTTCATACAATTTAACAAATTCAATTCAGTTTCAGTGACTTCAAAGCAATCCATTACAATCTACTCCAGCCTAGCAGTATGGGCCCTTTGGAATTTGTCACACACACACAAACACGTGAATTTGTAAATCTGTCTGTGCTTGGCTACCCAGAGCTCAAATACAGACCATTCACACACCCTTTCAAACACATGCATTTGAGGAGGATCCCTAACTTGGCACACAGAGAGAGAAGAAGAAGAAGAAGAAGAAGAAGAAGAAGAAGAAGAAGAAGAAGAAGAAGAAGAAGAAGAAGAAGAAGAAGAAGACTTGAAATACAGGACAAAACTGTATCAATATAGGAAGTGGCACTTTTCATTGAAATACAGGATAATCCTATATTATACTGGACAGGCACCCCTAAACAAAGGTGGCTGATGCCTTTCTACAGCATCCATACTTACACACCCGTGTCTGTTCTACATCCAGGGCAGCAAGAGGCATGGTCAGAGTTCAACGGCACATTCCAAGCAGGTAAAAACACTACCAAGGAAAATGAGGTACAGGACTTGTGTGGGGGGGTGTTTCCTAGAGAGAGTTCATGATGGGGGCCAGATTGAGAAGCCTTGTGAACCCTATTTGCCACCTGGGTCTAAGCCCCCCCCCCCCCCGCTGTAAAAGAGAATAGCATTTCCAAAGCGGCAGGACCAATTTGGAAAGCACCTTTGCTGGGTTCCTTGTAAAAGTCTTCATCCAAGGCAGAGCTCTGAATAAAACAGTTCTGGGAAATTGTTACGAAAGCCAGCTACAGTATGGTCTTGCTGGCACCTTTTGGTTACTTATTGTTCCCGTTGAGAAAAGATTTCTACACAGATCTCTCCCCATCTCTCCACTCCATTGTCACAATCCTAGGAAATATTTTCAATTATATTTTTCAAGTGTTGCTCCTTTTCCTCGAAAACAAAGGAAGGTAAGTATGTATAAATGAAATGTGGCACTAAAAAGGGGGACAAAGCATCAGTCAGGGGGAGGAACATGGGAAGCTGCCTTATTCTTGAGTTTGACCACTGGACCATCCAGCGCAGCACAGTATTGTCTACAGCAGCGTTTCCCAATCTTGGGTCTCCAGCTATTGTTGGACTAGAACTCCTATCATCCTGAGCTAGCAGGACCAGTGGTCAGGGATGATGGGAATTGTAGTCCAAAACAGCTAGAGACCCAGATTGGTCTACACTCAACGGCAGTGACTCTCTGGGGTTTCAGACTTGGAACCTTCCCATCACTGGGCAGAGATGCTGGGGACTGAAGCAGGGACCATTTGCATGAAAGGCAGATGCTACTGCCACTGAGCCCCACAGCCCCACTCTGAAGGCCAACTGCTTACTCAGGATTTCAGCACATGGAACGTGCAAACGGTCCTATTGGGAGTGGGCTGGAGTCACACCACGAATGAAGAACCCATTATGACTTTATTAAGATCATTCCTATGGCACAGTTGGAAGCTGCTGGATAAACAAAAACCGGCCCTTGTATTGAAATAAAAATTATCCAGTCCAAAAATGTGGTTTAAAGACTCACAGAACGTAACTTGAAACAATAAAAATAACATTCACTTAGTTGTGTATCTCTTACACTGGTTCCAGCATAAGTCATAATAATGTAGATTGTAAATATCTTGCATTCTGAGTGAAAATCAAAACTCCATCTCTTCTCCATTGCAGCTTTTGTTTTAACCTCAGGCTGTTTTGCTGGAGACAGAGAATGACATCCATTCTCTTCAACAGCTTAGAACAGACACCCCCAACCTGCGGCCCTCCAGATGTTTTGGCCTACAATTCCCATCATCCCTAGCTAACAGGACCAGTGGTCAGGGATGGTGGGAACTGTAGTCCAAAACATCTGGCGAGCCGAAAGTTGGGGGTGCCTGGCTTAGAACAAAGAGGCACCGCACCCAACATGGATGACAACCAGCTTACCATGCATAGACCTGAAATACTCTCTGTTTCATGTGACTGTGAGTTAATCACCTTGTGACTGATCCACACAGATACAGTCCCGTGAGGCAGCCCCATTAATGATGAACCTGGTAAGCTCTTCTCTAACTTCATGGAAATTTCCAACCATGCTTCACAGTGTTACAATACAGACACATTATAGATTTCCCACTGCAATACACATTGAACAATTATACTTAACAGGCTTCGCTTTAAAATATGACCTCTTGTTTCCGCCTGACGCTAAAGAGAACCAAAGGGGGAACTTTCAAGAAGACGCATCCTTGTGCTTACCATGCTCCCCCCCAACCCCATTTTCACCAGCTCCAGACTGCCCAGGGCAGATAGGCACTCAGCAAAGAACTGAACTCCTAGTTCCCTGTCTGCAACCCTAACAAGAAGCCGAAACCATACGCCAGAATACTTCTGGGCAACGTTGCTAAGGGACACTCCCCAAGCCAACCCTCCAGATGGACTGCTGCACGGACTGACGTTTCTGCCTGCCTTCCAGCTCCCTTTTGGATCAAGTGGTTTATAGTGTTTTCTAAATAAATAAATAGAATGGCCACTCGTGCATTTTGTCAACCTAGCCACCCTTTGGTTTGGGTGCCTGACAAGCTTGGTGCGCTGTAGTTCAAGAAACGTGCTTGGCCTCTCCCGATAAATTAGCTGGGGAAAGTTTATGGAGATGAATTCTCCGCCATTACTTCTGCTCCAACCAATTACCTACCCAGAGAGGTTCACTCCCCTCAAAGCATAAACCCTTGGCAGCTGTATAATTCCTATCCACTTTTTTAATGCATATGTACAGTATATGTATATTTACTTAGTTTGAGTTGATGGCCTTTTTTACGACCGAGGTTGTAAAAGTACTAGAGGGTCCTTCTATATAGCTTGCACTGTGCAGCCTGGCAAATCCAGTCGGAAGGAGAGTTAGGAAAAAGACCAGAAGATTGAACAAAGGAGCTGGCCTCCTTTAACCTGGGTTACATATGCACACGCGCACACATGTATACAATTGCCTCGGTTCCCCCTGCTACCTTTTGGCAATAACAAACCACAGGCAGCCACTCATGTGATGCTTTACACTTGAGTAAAACAGTTAAGCGCCATTGATTTCAGTACAACGTACCTACTACACAAAACTGTTCGCTGGATTGCGGCTTGTGTTAATAACTGCACAAGGACATTAATGGCTGGTTACATTAAGGGTGAGCTAAGAGTCTGGGGGATGGGACGCGGGTGGCGCTGTGGTCTAAACCACTGAGCCTAGGGCTTGCCGATCAGAAGGTCGGCAGTTCGAATCCCCGCGCGGGGTGAGCTCCCGTTGTTCGGTCCCAGCTCCTCCCAACCTAGCAGTTCGAAACCTAGCAGTTTCTATACAGGGCAATGGATTCAAACTACAAGAAAGAAGATTCCACCTAAACATTAGGAAGAACTTCCTGACAGTGAGAGCTGTTCGGCAGTGGAATTTGCTACCAAGGAGTGTGGTGGAGTCTCCTTCTTTGGAGGTCTTTAAGCAGAGGCTTGACAGCCATCTGTCAGGAATGCTTTGATGGTGTTTCCTGCTTGGCAGGGGGTTGGACTGGATGGCCCTTGTGGTCTCTTCCAACTCTATGATTCTATGAAAGCACGTCAAAGTGCAAGTAGATAAATAGGTACCGCTCCGGCGGGAAGGTAAACGGCGTTTCCGTGCGCTGCTCTGGTTCGCCAGAAGCGGCTTAGTCATGCTGGCCACATGACCCGGAAAAACTGTCTGCGGACAAACGTCGGCTCCCTCGGCCAGTAAAGTGAGATGTGCGCTGCAACCCCAGAGTCATTCGTGACTGGACTTAACTGTCAGGGGTCCCTTTACCTTTACCTTTTTAAGAGTCTGGGGAGATGCCTGATTCAAACCTCAGATCAAGCACGCATTCCCTGAATGGCCTTCAGTAGGCTGCTTTCTCTAAGCAAAAATCTACCCCTATAACCCACTGTCTGTAAAATGGGGGTGATAATAATATGGGTTGCAAAAGCTTTGGAGAAAGCCTGTCCTCTCCCTCACGTACCACTTAAAAGTTAATATCCAGCTATGCCAATATAAAGGCTGCTGCGCTTATCTTTATTTCTGCTCTCTGCCTCCTAAGGGACCTGCTTGTTCTAAATTAAGGCTGGAGATGGAACTAACTCTTGTTTTTTTATATTTTAAAAAAATGGATGCGATGGTTGTTTTTTTTAAAGCAGATTTTCTAGCTGTATAAAATCTCCACCAGACACCCCACACTTAAAGAAGAAAATCCAAATAGCACAAAGCATGCTTTGCTCCATGCTTTCATTCCATATCAGCGGCAATTTCTCCATAGAAGTCAATAGCTCTTATCTATATAATATAGTATCGAACAGCACAATCCAATGGCATGAAAGATATCTTGTCCTGGATGTTGTCTGTCTATTCCTGCTGCCTCATCAAACTTGTGCTACCTATACGAGAATCTCTCATCTGGTTTTCACCAAAGCTGTTGTCTTAAACTGGTCTGTTTTACATAGCAGTCAATGGGTGGAATTCAATGTAGCACAAAAGAGATTGCTCTGTCGGAACAAGGATTTCTGCTTGCCTGGTGGAACGATCTCCCCTCTCCTCCCTCCATGCGTTACTCGGGGGGGGGGGTTCTCTAACCCCTCATAGCCAATTGTTGTGGGAAGTGTGCAATGGATGTAGGGGACAAGAGGAAAAAGCATCAGTTGGATTCGCACTGGCTCCCCCAGGTACCGGTAAATATTTCTCTTAATCCAGCCCAAAAGGGCCAGCAGGGCAGACTTTCTGTACCGACCACTCTTAGCTCACAGAGCAAATGGGACGACTCCTGGCACCATTTGCTCTTATTGTTTGAGTGTTTGTGGACTATGAGGTAAAAGGTATGAGTAAAAAAATAAATAAATGCAATATAACCACTCCCCTCCCCTGTTCCTGACTAAAAAAAATCCTTGCACAGTGTCAGACACAGACCACAGCTTGTGCTTATCCTAGCCAGAAAATGAACCTCAAAAACCATCTCCAGCATCTACAGTTCTCCTCTGCCCTTAAGTGTCTCTGCCTTTCTGTGGATCTTATCCCTGGTTCTGCTAAGTTCTTACAGTGATGTGTTATAAGAATTCTAAGGTCCCAAATATAAAATAAGCATTCATAAATGTACAAGGCAAACGCATAGGTAAATATATAAACCACGTCTTAAATAGTACAGGAGAGCAATCCTGAAGCCATTTTGACTCTCCCAAATTGACCTCAAATATTTCTCTGCAAGGAGGAAGGAAATGGGAAAGCCTCTCATCTTTTGCTTACCTGTTTTAAGGGCGTATTTGTGTATGAATAGGGTGAGCCTGTGACCCAGATTCAGGAATTTAAGTATTTACCATCACAAAAGGCCAAGCTGCCCAGGTAAAGCAATCAGTGACCATTGTCAGGTATCCTGGCAGACAGGATTTCTGCTGTAGACCGCCTCCTGTGATGTATTTCTGCTGTAGACAGCCTCTTTTATGATGTATGTATGATGTTTTTTGGGGTGGTCTTGAGCTACAGGGTGGGCAATTTCAAAAGTCTATATATAAGGGCTTGCGCACCATTGTTCTGGGCTCTCTCCTCCCTCCTACATGTGGGGAGTGGGGACCCTGTTGCAACAGCTGAATAAAGATCAGGCTTATTAGCTGCTTTGCTTCTCAATATTCTCTGGTTGGCCTCTGTTATTGTCTCCTACCAACAGGGAACCCACTTAAGGACTCTATACGGGCTCTTGGATACCCCATAAGGGAATGGGAGCAGTTATTTCTTATAACAGATGGTTCACTGTTAGTTCAGGAAAAATAGTGCAGGACAGGAATCAACTCTTTCTCTTTCTGAGAGCCAGTGTGGTGTAGTGGTTAAGAGCGGTAGACTCATAATCTGGGGAACCGGGTTCGCGTCTCCGCTCCTCCACATGCAGCTGCTGGGTGACCTTGGGCTAGTCACACTTCTCTGAAGTCTCTCAGCCCCACTCACCTCACAGAGTGTTTGTTGTGGGGGAGGAAGGGAAAGTAGAATGTTAGCTGCTTTGAGACCTCCTTCGGGTAGTGAAAAGCAGGATATCAAATCCAAACTCTTCTTCTTGGGTTCCAACGCCCCAACTCTTTCTTGAGTACCTGTGGGTTCCTCATCCCTCCTTCTCCAACCCTTCTTCTCTCAGTTTGTAGCATCAGCATCACAAGCTCAGAGAGGCTCCCAGCCTGAAAGCTACTTACTAGGTGGTAGGTAGGCCCAACCAGTGGCATAGCATGGGGGGAGGCCACATGGGTGATTGCCCCGGGTGCAAAGCTTTTAGGGACGCAAAATTTCAACACCTGGTGCTGCCTCAATACAGCTGCACACATCACTGGGCTCCATTAAAAATGCTTCACCATGAGAACCAGGAAGTGACCTCTCCAAACAACAGAACGACTCTTCTTTTCTTAACTCTGCAGCTGCAATCTCCTGGGTGACGCGGACAACGTTAGGCAGTTGAATGTGCATGCGGACTCCATTTGTTTCCCTCCCAGTCCCCTTGTCCACATGGCCCCGGGCATTGGCAACTCACGCTACGCCACTGGGCCCAACAGACAATGTTAAACACAAGGCGTCCCGACAAGCTGAAGGTCAGTGAGATATAAGTTTGTGCCCTGAACCCATTCCAATATTGCCACATCTACTAAAGCCCTATGTGCAGGGGCGTCGCTAGGGGGGTGCGGTGGGGGCAGTACGCCCCCGGGCGCCAGGGGCGAGAAGCGGCGGGTGGGGGCGTCAAGAGGCAGCCCCTCCCACCATTCCCACGCGCTGCCGCTCCCTCCGTCACCCTGGGAGCGGCAGCGCACGGCCCGACGACGGAGTGCGCCTGCACGCGCAGGCGCACTCTGTCATCGGATCGCCGCTTCCACAGCCTCCTTTTGAGCCGGAGAGCTTAAAAGCGAGCTCTTCGGCTTAAAAGAGGGCTGCAGAAGCGGCGCCGGCACCCCCGGAACCGCCCTGGGGGCGGAGCGTCATGACGTCACAATGTGATGTCACGACGCCCCGCCCCCGGGGCGTTTCCTTTGCCGCCCCGGGTACCGCGGAGCCTTACTCCGCCACTGCCTATGTGGCCTAGGACCCTCGTACTTACGGGACCGCCTCTCCTGGTATGTCCCGCAGAGGACCCTAAGGTCCATGAATAATAATAGCTTAAAGGTCTCGGGCCCTAAGGAAGCCAGACTATCCTCCACCAGGGCCAGGGCTTTTTCGGTGATGGCTCCAACCTGGTGGGATGCTCTGTCCCACAAGACTAGGGCCCTGCAGGACTTGATCTCCTTCCACAGGGCCTGTAAGACAGAGCTATTCTGCCTGGCCTTCAATTTGAATTAGCCTGATCCTCTATTCCCTTTTCCCTTTCCTCTTCTATGAAGAAACCCTTTCTGGGACCCCACATTTAAATTCTTATTCACACACCTCCTTGCTGGCCCTAGTAGGACCAACTTGGCCAGTTAGCCCTGGTGATCATTCGATGTCTACTGACTGGGTTCCCCCCCCCCAAAAAAATGACCCCTGAATTTTTGAATTTTATTGATATTGATGCTGCATTTAATATAATAATAATAATAATAATAAATAATAATAATAATAATTTATTTGTACCCCGCCCATCTGGCTGGGTCTCCCCAGCCACTCTGGGCGGCTTCCACCAAACATTAAAATACATTTAAAATATCACAGTTTAAAAACTTCCCTAAACAGGGCTGCCTTCAGGTATTTTCTGAATGTCAGGTAGTTGTTTATTCCCTTGACTCTGATGGGAGGGCGTTCCACAGGGCGGGCGCCACTACCGAGAAGGCCCTCTGCCTGGTTCCCTGTAGTTTTGCTTCTCGCAGTGAGGGAACCGACAGAAGGCCCTCGGCGCTGGATCTCAGTGTCCGGGCTGAATGATGGGGTGGAGACGCTCCTTCAGGTATACAGGACCGAGGCCGTTTAGGGCTTTAAAGGTCAGCACCAACACTTTGAATTGTGCTCGGAAACGTACTGGGAGCCAATGTAGATCTCTCAGGACCGGTGTTATGTGGTCCCGGCGGCCACTCCCAGTCACCAGTCTAGCTGCCGCATTCTGGATTAATTGCAGTTTCCGGGTCACCTTCAAAGGTAGCCCCACATAGAGCGCATTGCAGTAGTCCAAGCGGGAGATAACCAGAGCATGTACCACTCTGGCGAGACAGTCTGCGGGCAGGTAGGGTCTCAGCCTGCGTACCAGATGGAGCTGGTAGACAGCTGCCCTGGACACAGAATTAACCTGTGCCTCCATGGACAGCTGTGAGTCCAAAATGACTCCCAGGCTGTGCACCTGGTCCTTCAGGGGCACAGTTACCCCATTCAGGACCAGGGAGTCCCCCACACCCACCCGCCCCTGTCCCCCCAAAACAGTACTTCTGTCTTGTCAGGATTCAACCTCAATAAGATGACTGGGCGACTCCGGAAAAAAGATCCGTTCTTTGGGGGTGGCAGTCCCGGAACGGTAAAATTTGCAATATCCAGACCCCGAGGTGTGAGCTCGGGGGCAAGGGACAAAGAATTAAGATATCTACAAGAAGAAGAAGAATGGTACAAAGAAGCGGAGGAGCCGAGAAAAGAGGAGTGGACCCTGAAGCTCGATGCAAGGTTTGCTGTGAACTCTGCCTGGATCTGTGGTCATTTGAGAAAAGAAGATAACTGGAAGATTGGTTCCGGCGATAGACAGAGAAAGTCAATGGACAGAGGGGGTGTGGGGTGAAGTATTAAATGTTAAACTTAAATGGTCTGTTACGGTACCTGAAATCGGAGGGTAAAGGTTGTCAGCTGTAAGTTTATTCTGAATAAGTAAGGAGATATTGGATTTTATGTTAATAGCAGCATGATAAAGAACAGAAGAAATAAGTTTAGATTGTATGAGAATATTTTGTTAAGATTTATGATAGAATAAGATGATTAAGATATTATTTTTAATTTTTAATTGAAGTTAAACTTTTTAGAGAGAAGTTGTTAAAAAAGTAGATTATGGATTTAAAACCGAAGGTGAAAAGGCAGGGGAAGTCAACTGTCAAGATTTGGAAATAGAAATTTTTCTTTATGTATACAAACAAGAAGAAGAATCCTGGCAATATATGTATTTGTTTTATATTTGTAGGTGTGGGTTTGGGTGTATGTTTTGTGATGAAAATGCCAATAAATTCTTCATAAAAAAAAAGGATTCAACCTCAATCCATTAACCGCCATCCATCCTCCAACCGCCTCTAGGCACTCACACAGGACCTTCACCACCTTCACTGGTTCTGATTTGAAAGAGAGGTAGAGCTGGGTATCATCCGCATACTGATGAACACCCAGCCCAAACCTGATGATCTCTCCCAGCGGCTTCATATAGATATTAAAAAGCATGGGGGAGAGGACGGAACCCTGAGGCACCCCACAAGTGAGAGCCCAGGGGTCTGAACACTCATCCCCCATCACCACTTTCTGAACACGGCCCAGGAGGAAGGAGCGGAACCACTGTATAACAGTGCCCCCAGCTCCCAACCCCTCTAGCCGGTCCAGAAGGATGTTATGGTCGATGGTGTCAAAGGCCGCTGAGAGATCCAGCAGAACTAGGAAACAGCTCTCACCTTTGTCCCTAGCCCGCCGGAGATCATCAACCAGTGCGACCAAGGCAGTTTCAGTCCTATGATGAGGCCTGAATCCCGATGTTAATGTTGTATTCTGTGCTGTTTTATGCTGTTTTTAAGTCGCATTTTAATCAATGTTTTATATTTGCTGTTAGCCGCCCTGAACCCAGTTTTTAAACCAGGAAAGTTGGGGTATAAATAAAAATTCATTATATTATTATTATGAGATCTCAGTAGATTTACTGAAATACATGCTGAGCTACTGATTATCTGGAAAATAAATTTGAATGAGTCATAGCTACTGGTATTTGACCTTACATTTTTATTTATTTTTAAATCCAAAAACAAATCAGCAGTGAGCTCTGCCCAAATTCGCTCCTTCAGCTGGGTGACTCAGTGGAGTCAAAGCAGAGCCAGAATCAGGTTGGCAGTTGTGTTCAGCATGCACTGCAATCAACAGGGGAATTGGCTCCGTTCCCTCTGCCAAAGGATTTTATATTGTCTGCAGGAGTCATTCCTAAACTTTTTGCAACAGTGGAAACCTATATCTTTGCAAATACCAGTAAATTCCAAATGGCACCTTAGATCTCCTCCTGGGTACTTTTCCTTACAAGGCAACTGACCTTACACTTTGTACTTTCCTTGCAAGAAGGCTGCTTTTGGAGTTTTCTGCTACTCCAGAACATGGTTGGTTAGTGCTTGCTTGAGAGCAAGCACGTTCAATGTGTGAGAGAGAATGTCTCTAAGCACTGGGGGAAAATGAACTATGTGCTAATTTGCAGGGGTGATGCTTCAGAAAAGTGGTTATAGTTTTTAGAACACAAGCAATTTACTGATATATTGATAAAAAATAAAACTTTTTTTTAATGCCTCTGAACAAGGATATGCATGTGTTTATACCTAGGTGTAGGGACGCGGGTGGCGCTGTGGCCTAAACCACTGAGCCTCTTGGGCTTGCCGATCGGAAGGCCGGCGGTTCAAATCCCCGTGACGGGGTGCGCTCCCGTTGCTCGGTCCCAGTTCCTGCCAACCTAGCAGTTCGAAAGCATGCCCAAAAAGTGCAAGTAGATAAATAGGTACTGCTCCGGCGGGAAGGTAAACTGTGTTTCCGTGCGCTGCTCTGGTTTTGCTGTTCCGTTGCACCAGAAGTGGCTTAGTCATGCTGGCCACATGACCCGGAAAAACTGTCTGCGGACAAATGCCGGCTCCCTCAACCTGTAAAACAAGATGAGCACCACAACCCCAGAGATGTCTGCGACTGGAGTTCACTGTCAGGGGTCTTTTACCTTTTTTATACCTAGGTGTAAATTAGCACTTCTATGGGCCCCAGTGACTGGTCTAGGACAGGCATGGGAGACCTGTGGAACTCCAGATGTTGCTTCCATCAGATCTCACCATGCTGGTTGGTTTAGGAACACAGGAAACTGCAGAACAGCTGAAGGTAACTTTGTATGGACCTGATCAGTATCTTAGATGTGGGAGACCACTGGGAACTTCAAGGGGGGTGGAATGGAAATACAGTCAGAATGTGTGTGTGTGTGTGTGTGTGAACAGCTGTCTGAGATAGACAGATTGTGTGAAATCTACACACAGGTACCAGCTCCTCAGCCTGTACAGGTGCCAGAATCTTTCTGACTCCCTATCACACATGTCAGAGTGTGGCTGTGGGGTCGTTCCAGTGCTGCCCATTTTCCACACCAGCAGTGATCTAATTACACAGAAATTAGTGGTGAGAAGAATCATTTCGTTTTATAGCACCAGGGACTAAGCTTGCAATAAATCAGAGAGAGAGAGGGAGAGGGAGAGGGAGGGAGATGTAGATGGGAACCAGCAATCATTGTATCTTCCTAGTAGGAATGCCATCCAGGAAGGATGGGTTGGCATTTCCTTCAAAACCGCATTATTCTGTCTTCCTGGCTATCTCATAACTTCTATATCCTAACTGACTGTCGCTTGTGACAAATAAATATGTCTATGTATTAGGTCTGTATGCCAAAGACACAAATCCCTTTAGGAAACACAGGAAGCTGACTTATATCAAGTCAGACCATAACTCCATCTAGATCAGTACAGTCTGTCTACAGCATGACTTGCAGTAACCTTCCAGGGTTTTAGATTGGAGGCATTCCTAGTTCTACCTGGAGATGCTGGGGGTGGAACCTGGGACCTCCTGCGTGTTAAGCAGAAGCTCTCCAACTGAGCCTTTGCTTCAGAAGAGGATGGGGTCTTGATAATAGTGAACGCAAGAACAGGGGACATTTACAACCTGGTAAAAGCCATTTCCAGTAATTATTCTACTTTCCATGGTACCACAAAGCCCACTCAAGGGTGGGGAAGACAAGGCTTCCTATCCTCATGTTTATGGAATTGGAGATGAGGGAGTAAGGTGCAAATGGAAGATGGTGGGAGGACCCCTGAACCAAGGCTCCAACTTACTTTCTTTGAATTTAGCTACTTATCCTGTTAACAGGGCTGGACTGGGGCTACTAGTCTGGGCAGGAAGTGAGACACAGTGCTAGAGCAATGTTACATCGGTCCCTACATTCATTCACAAACAAAATTATCTATTGAGGGATCCGTCATTACTACTTGCTGGGGCTCTGGAAAGATCAGCCATGCCCGAACCAAGACTGATTGGCCCCTTTTTTTAGAATCGGGAGCAGAGAGAGGGAGATTGGACTTTGATGGAAATGTCTTTGCTCCTAAGGGGAGCCTATCAGAAAGGTCTGCTCTTCCCGTAAAGCATTAAGGTGGCCAACTTCGTGGCTGAGAGGGAGGAGGGAATACAGCTGCCCTCCACTTCTTTCT
Source organism: Lacerta viridis (assembly GCA_900245905.1). Taxonomy (NCBI): domain Eukaryota; kingdom Metazoa; phylum Chordata; class Lepidosauria; order Squamata; family Lacertidae; genus Lacerta; species Lacerta viridis. The sequence continues at coordinate 153,759 of OFHU01000237.1, read as the reverse complement.
CCAATGCTTTGATCCACTTTGACCCCAACAGCTTTCTGGGTGACATTGTGCAGGCGCCTTTGTAAATGTACACAGCCTTCAGTTTGACAATGTCCAGATTCATCTCCACGCAGAGATAACAAACCAGATACAGTTCATTAGCCTGACCTGGAAGCACTTGGAACACTAACCCTTTCCTTCCAAAGACTCCTGACTAGGGAAGGACAAGTTTGTCAATGTCGTTTTTCTCATTTGTTCCCATCATAAATTCAGCTCTCCACATTTCCACATCAGTTTGTGAAAAAAATTCTAATCCCTCGTGAAAATTCATCAGCATTTCTCCTGATATACCTTTTTGTATATGATTTTGCCTAATATAATGCTTTTTTGTACATCATTTCCACCAATGTATGTATTTTTATGCAGGCTTTGTCCTAGTATATGCAGCCTTGTACATATCACTTGGCTGGAAAATTGCATTGCAAAATTCAGAGAAGTGCAAGTTTTAGAAGATGGGTATGTATGGGTTTATTTCTTGTTTCAAGTGTGAATGAGTGTGTATATGTTCCAATATACAACTTTAAGGAGCAGGAAGTAGACAAAGCATCTAGACAAAGCAGTACTAATCCTGAGATAGCATCCGCCCCCCCAGAAGTCTTCGTGTTATGTACCGAGTTGAATAGGATCCAAATGCAGCAGTCTGACTGGTCCCAGAACAATAGGATTGAGATTGCAGCAGTCTGACTGGTCCCAGAACAATAGGATTGAGATTGCAGCAGTCTGATTGGTCCCAGAACAATAGGATTGAGATTGCAGCAGTCTGATTGGTCCGCAGGAGCCACCCAATCCAGCTCCAGGTGGAAGTGAATCCGCACTCCGATTGGCATACAGGAGTATCCCGGAATTAGCCAATCACGTGGGGCCCATTGTGTAAATAGTGTATATAAAGCAAACGTTTTGGGGGAACTGCATTCCTCACTACTATGAGCTGAATAAAGAGCATGAAATTCACACTTGACTCCGAGTATATTTCACTTCCCAAGGCTGCTTCCTGCTGGCAAAAACTCCAAGTCTTCTTTCTTTCCTTCCTTCCTTCCTTCCTTCCTTCCTTCCTTCCTTCCTTCCTTCCAGACTGCAGGGAAATCTATTTTGCAATGCACGTCACAAAACTGGACCCTATGAAAAAGGGATTTGGCATGCTCATTCCCACATTGTGCTCCCTCCCACGACACACAAATCTATATTTCTTTCTCAAGTGTAGCTTTCTCAAATGTCTCTCGCCCAGCACACAGGAGCAGAATTGAAGTGCTATAATCTAGCACATCCTGTCTGTGCCGTGGAAATACATTTTCTTGCACCTACCCACCACCACATTGCAAAGAAGGAGACTTGGGCTGCTTTTATGGCTCATCATAAGCAGCTTGAGCTCTTGGCTTCAAGGAACAGCCGGGAATGTCATTAAGATGGATTCCTGTGGCAGCAGTTGGGGAATGTATCCTGCACAGGCCCAGTCAAGCAACATTCTCTCCAGCACCGTGATTTCACTTGGGAACCAGCCAGGATTGGATGGGGAAGGGAGAGAGAATGTTGCCATATCTCCCAGCTTTGCTTTCTCTGAATCATAAACATAAACTGACCCCAACCATCCATCTAACCTTCACTGGGAAAGCGGCAAAGCAGAAGCCTTGTCTAATGGCAGTCACTGCAGCATCGCATCCTCCCCTGCCCACTTCCTCCAGCACTCAGACTCTCCCCACACCCTTGCCCCAGTGTTACAACCCAGCAACGGCCTCTTGGGCATGCCGTGGGACACTAATACATTTCATTATTTATTTACTTTGTTACTTGTTTATTGCATTTATATCCCACCTCATAGCTGCTGGTAGATTTTTGTCATTGTCTTGTTGGGCTGTGTGTGTGATAAAGGGGAGCCATATGGGGGTGAAGGCGTCTTCTTCTATTTGTCCCCGTGTCAGTTTCAGCTTATTGGTTAATTTTTCTAGTAAGGCTGTTTCCCGTACTATTTTGTACCATTGGTCCATGCTTACTCCTCCTGACAGGTCTCTCCAGTGTCTGGTTATGATGTTTTAGTCCTCTGTTGACAGGGGAAAAGAGAGAGGAGGAATTAGTGAGGATGAAAATGGCATTTGGTTGAAGGAAGGGGAAGAAAGCTAGATACGGGTGAGAGGGAGAGGAGGTGAAGAAGAAGAGGAGGAGGAGGAGGAGGAGGAGGAGGAGGAGGAGGAGGAGTTTGGATTTGATATCCCGCTTTATCACTACCAAAGAGTCTCAAAGCGGCTAACATCTCCTTTCCCTTCCTCCCCACAACAAACACTCTGTGAGTGAGTGAGGCTGAGAGACTTCAAAGAAGTGTGACTAGCCCAAGGTCACCCAGCAGCGGAGGAGCGGAGGCGCAAACCCGGTTCACCAGATTACTAGTCCACTGCTCTTAACCACTACACCACATTGGCTCTGGTGACATGACGGAAGAAAGCTGGAGAGGAGGAGGATTCAGGAGGGCAGATGGGAGTGGATGGGGGTTGAAAGAGGCATTTGCAGTGCTGTGGAAGAGCATGAAGGGGGACTGGGAGAAATGAAGGAGAATACGTCAGTGTCCCTTCCTTCTTGCTGTACTCAAACATCTCTGTTTCCCATTCCTCAGCTGCCTCATATGAGAGAGATAAAGGATGCAGAGCCCTCCAATATTCCATAGTGCCTTCCCACAGTATATTTCATTCCTGGCACCATGTGTTGCCTTCAAGTTCCAAATTCAATGTGGTGATTTAAAACAGATATTTCATTAACAACAAAATATGTACACTGTCCATCAACTGAACTTACTTACTGAGCTCTCTAACTGAACAAGCTTACCAACAGGGTGGTCTGTGTGCAAGGAGGAGTTGAAAATAGGAGGAAGTTGAAAAACAAGGAGGAAGGAGGAGGCATGGAAATGGGGGTGAAGAAGTGGGGGTGTTATTTAGCCAACAGCAGTTTACAGAGCCATAAAAAAGAAGACCACCCCTGCCCCCGGATTTACAATCTAGAAGTTATGATACAAAAAGAAAAAGGAAAAGGAGACGCAGCAACTAGTAATACCAAGCACATTATTAAAGTTACAAAATTCTTATAATGATCAAAGGAAGTAATAGCTATTAATCTTTCACACCTGTGAATTATTTTAAATGTATGCAGATTTTGAAGTGTCTATTGAGTATTTATTTATTTTAAGAATGTATCTACTGCTCAGTTGTAATGAAACCACAGAGAGGTTTACAAAGGGAGGCTAATATTTGTAGCCAAAGTTGTTACCGTTGAATTGGAGCAAATGTCAATCCATGGAAAACCAAATTACAGTTTGCTCCAATTCAGCAGCAAAGGGAGGCTTTTCCCAGGGAGGAGCCCTAACACTGGCAACCATCATTGCTGTGGAGAAAAGGTGATAGTTCTTGTCCCATCTACACAGTTAAAGGTAAAGGTAAAGGGACCCCTGACCATTAGGTCCAGTCGTGTCCGACTCTGGGGTTGCGGCGCTCATCTCGCATTACTGGCCGAGGGAGCCGGCGTACAGCTTCCGGTCATGTGGCCAGCATGACTAAGCCGCTTCTGGCGAACCAGAGCAGCGCACGGAAACACCGTTTACCTTCCCGCTGGAGCAGTACCTATTTATCTACTTGCACTTTGATGTGCTTTCGAACTGCTAGGTTGGCAGGAGCAGGGACCGAGCAACGGGAGCTCACCCCGTCGCGGGGATTCGAACCGCCAACCTTCTGATCGGCAAGCCCTAGGCTCTGTGGTTTAACCCACAGCGCCACCCGCGTCCCCTATCTACACAGTTAGGGTAGGAGTAACTGATGCCTTCCTGGGGTTGTTAGGCTTTGAGTCCCATCAGCCCACAGCCAAGATGGCCAGTGGTCAGGGATGGTAGGAGTTGTAGTTCATTTCCCCAACAGTGGTCTGTACTGACTGTCAATAAAATAATTTTATTTATTTATTTATTTATTTATTTATTTCTACCCTGCCCAGCCACTCTGGGCAGCTTCCAACAAAAGATTTAAAATACATTAACAGGGGTGGCCGACTCCCAAGAGACTGCGATCTACTCACAGAGTTAAAGACTGGCAGTGATCTACGCACTTTTGGGGGGTTCAGGTCAAAGTTATTGAGCTTTTTTTAGGGGAGCCAAACTTGTTGAGCTTCTTTGGGTGGAGCCAGTGATCTACCAGTGATCTACCACAGACGTCTAGTGATCTACCAGTAGGTCCGATCTACCTGTTGGGCGTGCCTGCATTAGAACATCAAACATTAAAAACTTCCCTAAACCTTCAAAGATGTCTTCTAAAAGTCTGGTAGTTGTTTTTCTCTTTGACATCTGGTGGGAGGCCATTCCACAGGGCAGGCGCCACTACCAAGAAGGCTCTCTGCCTGATTCCCTGTATCTCGCTTCTCGCATTGAGGGAACCGCCAGAAGGCCCTCAGAGCTGGATCTCAGTGTCCGGGCTGAACGATGGGGTGGAGATGCTCCTTCAGGTATACTGGACCAAGGCCGTTTAGGGCTTTAAAGGTCAGCACCAACACTTTGAATTGTGCTCGGAAATGTACTACAGTTTCAGACAGGGTTGTTTCCCAGCTGTACCTGGAGGTGCTGGCGATTGAACCTGGGTTCTTCTGCATGTGAAGTATGTGTCCTGCCAGTGCCACTGTGGGGGTCTGGGTGTAGAAACCTTTGATTTTGGCATGGGTGGAATGTACCCTATTGTACAAAGGTCAGAATCATATATGATGCTCTGTGCATGAATGAATGTCTCATGAATGAAAACAGCGTCAGAGTAAAAAAGAGTTTACCTGCTCCTGTTCTCAAGGAAGATATCAGAGACTGAGCCAGGACCTGCTGCCTGGAAAGCTTGGACACTAAGCTATGGTCCTCTTTCAAGATCTGGAGCAGCCATCACATGTAAAGTCCCACAAACAAAACCGTTTTATCACCTCAGTGGTGACACTTCACACACTCACATATCAGTTATGAAGTAACAGATTATATGGAGATGATATTTCCAGTAATGGGTGTCTGAGCAGAGTCCCAGCTCCCCATCAGGAAGATGAGAACGAGGGTGTTTCTAGGATGATTAAACAATGAAGACATTTTCCTTAGTGTAAAAGATGTGTTGGTTGCTAGGGATACAGATAGGTCTGAGAGGAGGGTGGTGATTGGTTCAAAAGCTGCTGGTGTCACAAAGGCACTGGGAGGTCATTTGAGAGGCTCTCACCCAGGTGAAAGATTGTGGATTTCATGTACACACCATTCTATGTGCCTCAGCATGTCTCCCATCCACAACAGGAAAGCAGTTCAAAAGGAGAGAGAAAAGCTATGGCCTTTCCAGATGGGTAGGTTTTTTTTTCTGCAGGTGTATTATGTAATACAGTTGCACCTGGGTTTCGAACAGCTTAATTCTCAGAGGTTTTGGCTTCCGAACGCCACAAACCCAGGAGTGACTGTTCCGGTTTGCAAACTATTTTTGGAAGCCAAATGTCCGACGGTGCTTCCGTGGCTTCCGATTGGCTGCAGGACCTTCCTGCAGCCCATCAGAAGCCACACTTTGGTTTCCAAATGTTTTGGAAGTCGAACAGACTTCTGGAACAGATTCCGTTCGACTTCCAAGGTACGGCTGTATGTCATTGAAGCAATAACAGTGCCTTAGTAGTGGATTTATACTGGACCGTCCACCCATCATTTCACTTTATTACAGTAGTTGTTTTGCAATGCTTCCCCAACATTAATGCATTTTTGCCATCCAGAGGGTGAAAGCAATCTTGTCATCTGTTGCGCAACAAAGGTGGGACAAATATTAAACCTGAATATGTGTGGCATTTAAAAGTTACAGGGTTTCAGCAGGAAGCTATGGGACATGCGCTCACCAGAGATAAAGCAGGATGTCAGCCCCGAAACTTCTGCAGGCACAAAGTGTATAAACTGTCCCTATACCATCATGAGCCCAAATCATTATCAGCACACAATAGAAAGTATGGGAGGGGAGCGTAGTACTGACTTATCCGACAGTGTCCCAGACCTCTCCCTCCACAAGAAATGTTGCTCCTTGGGCTTCAGAGAGGCTGAGAGGAAACAGAGCCCACAGTGTACAAGATCAATCCCTTCCTGGGTTTTTGCCACTTCCTCAACCATCTCTTTTTTTTTTTTTTCTCACCCCACTCCCCTTGGAAACTTGCATCTTCTCTTCAAGTTGCTGATTGTTCAGCCCAACCATGCCTGTCCCCACACTCTTCTCTCTGACCTTCTTCTCCCCACAGCTGCAGCCAGTTTATCTCACAGGATGTCTAATTTATGTCCAATACAAATGCGTGCAAACAACAACTTATCTATTTTAGCACCTTGCATTAAACTTTCCCTGGGGAGAGATAATAAAACCTTCAGGCCTTCCGTTCCCTGGTCTCTCTCTCTCTCTCTCCCCCCCCCCTCACACACACACAAATCCACCCTCTTTTCTCCTCAGTTTGTGGCTTCCATGAACATCAGGACTTTCGCCACAGATAGAAAGCAGATCCCACCTGCCCCAGTACGAGATAGCAGCAGATTGCTCTTTTATCTGTGTGTGTCTGTCTAAACAATCTGCGTCTTGTCACCTCGGAGGGAATGCAGTACCAAACCAGGTGGCAAATGCACAGTGCAGGGCCCATAAATCGAGCAGGTTGTTGCTCCCAGCCTGGGAAGGAGAAATGAGTGTCGCGTTTATGAGAAAGCAGCACTCAAACACACACACACGGTCAAGAAGAAATCCCAGTTAGGACTGACTGCTGAAAGGCCTTGTCACGCTCTACACACACACACACACACACACACACACACACACACACACCCTTCCTTGAGAGAAGCAACCGATGCAGACACTAAGTGAGGCCTGTTCTCCCAAGGGCTGTTTAGCATTCCAGTTGCGCACACCACCGGCAAGGAGCTGGCCAAGCCCACTCAGATTTCACAGCACGTCCGCAAGTCATTGGCAGGTTTAAAGCCCTACAAAGGCATAGCCTGAACGAGGCAGTGATGGAGTGATCGAGCGCACAGCCGTACATGCCCAGGCACACATGAGAGCAGAATGGATGCGTGCAGCAGCACACTGATGTAGCCCTCATGCTCTCTCTCTCTTTCTCTGGGTCTGACACAAATGCACAATGGCATACCCTCCAACATTTCTCCGATGAAATTAGGGGCGCCCCATTCCATGATGATAATTTTACTATATATACCCCACACATCTTACTGGGTTGCCCCAGCCACTCTGGGCAGCTTCCAGCATATATAAAAACATAACAAAACATAAAACATTTTTTTTAAAAAACTTCCCTATACAGGATTGCCTTCAGACGGCTCGGGGGGGTGGATAACTCCATACCCTCCAACATTTCTCCAATGAAAATAGGGGCATCTTAAGGAAAAGCAAGACATTCCAGGATCAAATCAGAAACCAGGATGACTTCTCTAAATCAGGGATGTCCCTGGAAAATAGGGACACAGATAAGACACGTAAATGGCACACGTGTATTTTAATGGCAGGCTAATTTTGAATATATTTTAGAATTTTTGTTTGTTATTTTTGCTGTTTGATACAGTTTCGTTTCTTGGCTATATTGCGGCTGCTATTGCTCTGCTTTCAGATTTTATTGCCAGTCTTGAAACTATCAGGATACAGGGCACTTCCAGACTGTCACTATTTTCAGGTGGGATTCAGCCACGTACCACCAAATTCGGAGCACACAGTTAAAGTGAGTTTGGCACTCTAGAGCAGCAAACCAACTTCCTCGCAAAAACTGGGGAAGTGACAAGAAAATGCACCGGAAAGTGTTGGATAACATTTGCCTGACACAAGGTCGCCTAGCCTCCCTGCAAACAAATTCAGGGTGAAAAGCTCCGCAAACAACCAAGCTCATATAACCACCCTGAAAACTTTTGTGCAAACAACTGAGGATGAAAGCTCAGCAAACAGGTCATATGAAAGCAGCCACGGTTGTTTCAAACGTGAAAGAAACATCACGAGCAAAATTACGGAAAATAGTTGGCCACCCACTTTCTAGTTACCCCCCAAGCAGTTTTTAAAAAAGAAATTAAAAGCCACTCACAGTTGGATCACCTCTTGCTTATGAGTTGAGGAGATACAAATCAGGTAATTCCTGAGGTGATTCCTTCCCCATCTAGGGCTGGGGGGGAGGAATGACAAGGACCATTTCTTAGCCATTTCACTCACATTTGAACTGGCTGTTTTGTTGGGGAAATTAAAAAGGAGGTTCCTAGACTGGTGGTTACCCACACAGAAACCCAAAGGAAAAGGATGCCGGCTGCAAGTGAAAATATAGGCCTTTATTGAAATACAAATGTGCATAGGGACAACCTTAAAAAATAAGGAGGCTGCTGCAAGCAATTTTTTTTTTTACACACTTGCGAATCACTCAGGTCATTTCATTTCACCAATGAAAAGATCACAGCAAACTTAATAGCTGCAACCCAATGTCATCATTCTGAACCAATCAAAATCATGTGGCCCTTCAGATCAGCCCTCATCATAATATCATGTAATTAGTTACAAATAACCATTTTTTCAGTGTCTTTCTTTGTTGTAGTGTGGGGTTAGTGATTTCAGTAAGTGATTTCAGCTCTCTGACATAGCAGGCAGGAGACAGCTTCTTCATGTAACACTCTTTATTCAGGCAAACAAGACTGGAGACTGAGGAGAGGGAAGCTACATTTATAGGGACAGAAGACTGGCTAGAAAGGATACATTTTGGAGGGAACAATCTCAAGCAATCACAAAGCTGCCTTTTGGTGGGAACCAATAAGACTGAGGATCCAAATACAGCAGCTTAAATGAACCAATAGTAGCTGTTCCTTCTGGAACAGAAAGGCAGTTACTTTACCCTAAAGCGAATACAGACAATAGTAATACAGATATAAAAACCATTGAATCAATACACAACATTCTTCATTAAGACTTTGGCTAATTTTCCTATTCATTAAATATCTCCCAATATCCCCTTCCATCTGTCTACAAAACAATTCAAGATTCATCACAATTGCCATGCCTAACTGATTCTCTTTTGAGGCATACAGTGGCCGCCATAGATTCTAACAGTTTATTCTTTTCGGTGTTCTGGAACGGACATTCGCTACGTACAGTACCTAAAAGCAGCTAGTTCTGTACCATGAAAGGTAGTCCATAGGCTTAAAAGAAAATGGAATAATCCAAATACAGTTGCATGAAATTATTATTTTCTCCAACAGTTTCACCTATATATCTGACGTGATATGAAATTTGAGGGGTGGAGGTGGAAGGAGAATAAGAGTGGCCGCCATTTTGTTTTGGAAGTTTGGGAAAAACAAAATGGCTGCCATCGTTTTGAAAAATGGCTTCCTCTTTTGCTATACTGCTAGACGGTTGGCTGTCTACAGAAAAAGCTATACCGCTATACTGCTAGACGGTTGGCTGTCTACAGAAAAAGCACACACTTTTACTAAATCAGTGGGTTGTTCCTCCAGCCACTTGCTTTCTTTGAGTGGTGCAACATTAAGTACTCCTCCAAAGAAAAAGCTGTGGTTGAAGCAGTCTCGTTTTTTTTAAAAAAAGAGTGTTCCATACCATCTTATTTTTAATCCTGAAGTACTAGGGAAACATTTTTTATTTTATTTTTACATTTAGATGTTTAAAAATAAAATGGAGTGAGAAAGTCTTTCAGAAAAAGAAACGAAGAAGTAAAATCCACCTCAGAGATGTGTCGTTTGAAAAGCAAAAGTTTAAAGTTGCCCCCAGACCAGAGTGGGGTTGGGGGGGGCGAGGCTCAGAGATTAGGCATTTGTTGTCATAAATAATATTAATATTACAGAGGCCTAGTTGGGCTCAACCAGAAGTCGGGCATTTGTGGAACTATCTCCCCTCAGGCATCCTCGCATTTGACTTTCAGCTATCTTCTTGAAGACTTTTTTTGTGCCTATGCAGTTGTTTACAATTTTCTTGAGTCATTTGAGTGATTCTTTTGTACTACTTTTAAGAGGGATGGGGTTATACTTTTATGTTGCTGTACTACCATCCTGATTTTGTATGAGAAGGCGGTGTGTGTGCTCAGGGTTCTGCGAAATAATCTATTTTTTTAAAAGAGAATTTATTGGTTTTTCCACACACAAAAACAACAACAAAAGAAACAACAAATAATACAATCATTCTACATAAAAAACAAACACAACAAACAACACAATCAAATAAAAACTAATACATACCTCATACACAGGAACACACCAATCTATTAATTATTTCAAATCTTATTTAGGGGGACTTCCCCCGTTCTCTCTCCTGCGTTCAATTCTAATTTACTTTAGTAACTTTGTAACTAGTTTAACAAATCATTCACCATTGTTCTTAATCTTCAAATAAACATCTTATATCATTCAACTTATAATATCAAATAAAACATCATATTACAAATCTTAACTTCTTATATCCTTTTTTCTCTTAACTCAATAGAACTATTGCTCTTATTACTTCTAATTCCTACCTTAAAAATATTAAATCAACACATTATCATAAAAAACCTAAATATTTCTTCCCTTCTCCAAATCGGTTATTACCCTCTGACGTCGGAGTACCGTGGTTAGCCTTCCTGATCTCATAAATTCTTTTACCCCACCCCCCTCCTTACCATCTTCCCATCTCCGTCTCCCACCAGTCCTCCCCCCAGCCTTTTCCCAGTCCAAATCTTCCTTGTCCCACACCCATTCCTTCTTTCAGGATATCACATTTTCCATGGTCCAGAATGTCCCCTTTTCCTTGATACCTAAAAACCACAGCATTGTCACTAAGTATCTTTGCTGAACTCTTCAAAGGTAATTGTACATTGCCACCAGGCATCTCTGCTCCACTCTTCAAATCAGATTGTAATCCCCAGGGTTGTTGTTCCTGCTTTTCTGGGCTCCCACCCCAGAAAGCCGTTATACCATCTCGATAACCAGTCTCGGACCTCTCACGTCCATGAGACCCTTCTTCTTGTTGGACTTGTGTCTTCTCTACTTCAGATGAAATCCCTGGAAGATAACTCTCTCTAATTGTTTCTTTGAGTTCCTTAGCAAAGTTCTTGTAAGCAGTTCCAATCTCAGAAAATTTATCAATGACATTCTGTTGCAAAAGTTGTAGTTGCAGTAAAATTTTCCTTTGTCCTGGAGTCATTGCTGGGTCTGGAGGCACCGTGGGAACCAAACCGAAGTAGGCAGGAAATAACAAAGTTCAGTACTTTTCCATCTTCACATCTCAAATTTCAGCCGCCATTTCCTCTTGATCAGAGGGTAAACTTTCTCTCGTTATATTCCACAGTCAGTCGGAAGAAATAATTCAAAATTCTCAGTCTGCCCCTAACAGGGGTTTCTTAGAAAGTCAGAATCAGAATCAACATAGAACTTTAAAGCAGTCAAAAGTAGCAACAGCCAGATCCAGTGTTACTTTGATCTTGCCGCAGAGGAGAGAAACGGACTTCCTCTTTTTACATTTCTCTCCATAAACCAATTACATCAATTTCAGTCCAAATTACAGTCCGTACTTATGGATTCCTTCTTCTTTTAATCCAAATTGAGCAAGAACGGAGTGCTCAGAGACCAGCGGCCGGCTGCCGCTTAGTTCCCCCGGTTGGGGACAGCCTCCACAGCCCCGTGCCGGAGCCCGTTCACTCAAGCCTCCCTTTTACAAGGGAAGCCCGAGAACGGGACGGCACAGCGGGGCCCGCTGGAGAGCCCTAACCACGGGACGCTCTTCCCGTGGCTTCCCGGAGCCCGCAGCGCGGTTGCGGGACTCCTATCCCCCGGGAGAACCGGAGCTGTCTCGGAGCCGAGACAGCTCCCAGCCGCCAGCAATGGTGCTCGTGCCGGATGTCTGCAAAATAATCTAAAGCAAGGATCAGAGAAGTTAAATTGAAATTTATTTTCAGAAACAATGTTGGGGGTGAAGGCATTTCACATTCCTCCTCAATTTACTGAGCCTGTTTCACACTTTTCTTTTCTTTCTTTTTTTGGTCAAATCACTGTTTCGCCCCATCCCTAGGCATGTCAGAAGAAGAAAATGCATGGATGAAGCTATAAATATTTGGCACAGCAAGTGTGACGGAGAAGGAAGCAGCTGAGAGAAACAAGAGTCAGGGAATATTCTTGGGAGACAGTCCTTGCGTGGGCATAGAATGTGAAGTAAGTACTACAAATTAGTTTTGTATAAGTCAAAAAACTGAGGTGCGTCAGTGAATGTTCAGGGTGAATGATTATTTTTTCGCCATTGTATGTTGGACAAGTGGGGACGTTCGAAAATATGTACCGGTATCTAGGATTGTCAACATCCACCAGATTGGGGACATTCGCTGCAACATGTGCTAGGTAAGGTCACAAACTTGGTGAATGTTAACATTCACAGGTAACTTTCCAGAGGTCAGTGGGAAATGTCACAAAACTTGGTGTTGTGAGGCTGATAAATTTTACACTGCCTTGATATGGAGTATGTCCTTTCTTAGTAAATGATGAAAATGACTGCGATAAGTTTGATATTTCCTGAAGGCATTCAGTTGGCAATGACATTTGTGGTAACTGTCATAATTTTCTGACTCTCTTAAGATTTATTCCTAGACATCGGTACTCACCTGCGCTGCAACATTAAGTACTTACACACACCCTCACTGATATGTACAAAAATATGTGTGTCTCGCCTGACACATATTTCCTTATAAACTAGTGGTTTAAACCCGTTAAAATAACGGGCGCTAGAACATTTCTGACACAAAACCCAAAGTCCTGAAGTGCAGGGAGCAGGGCAAACCATGCGCTCCCTACACGGCGTTAAGATTCCTGAGGGAGAAATGACGGCGTGTTTCCTTTTATTGTTCCTGTCCTAAACATACTTACTGCACGAAGGTAGAACAGGTTTCCTTCCGGATGTGTGGGGCTCCCAGCCCCTTTCGGAGTGTGGGGCGGTGGGTGGGGAAGCGAGGGGGGTGAGGCGGAGGCGGCGGCATCATCTCCCGGGAGGCTTCCCCCCCCCCCGGTTCTCCTCCTCCTTCTGCCCAGCGGTGAGAGTGGGAGCGTGACCTCCCTTCAGCCTCTGGAGTGCCAGCATTCCATTTCAACCGCCGCTTCAACTGCCGCCACTGCTCCCGGACCGATTGTCTCTCTGCTCCAATCCCTGTGTCCGTGGGGCACATGCTCAGTAGCGCAAACCCAGAGACACAGGGACTGGATGCAGAGACACTTGCGTTTTATATATATAGATGGTCAGACAATTACTATGAGTTTTTGCAATGGGAACAGACAATCAGCTCAGCCAAATATTTGACATCTGGGCTCTTTGTTCAGTGTGCTTCCATTATTATTATTATTAGCCTGTGTAAGTTGATGGAGATGGGGTTATGCTCACAAATTCTCCTCAATGCCCCTATTGCTTCTGCTCTCTATCTGCATTGACTCCCACAAGGCTTTGCGTGGTGCAATGCACAACAGGACTTCACCCATGCAACTTCCTGGGTGCTTTGCTGCACTTCAACAACACCATGGCTTTTGCAACACTGCACAAACCCAACATACCTTGCTGCCAATCCCATTTTCTTTTGCAAAGAAGAGCGCATGGCCAGGCAAAGAGGCACACTCATTCCAGATCCCCCAAGTGTCCCATGTTGGAGGGGATGGTAGGACATCCCTATTTTCATTGGAGAAATGTTGGAGGGTATGGAGTTCTGTGACCCCCTGAGCCAAGGGGGTTTTATTATGTTTTTATATATGTTGGAAGTTGCCCAGAGGGTTACAGTCGAATCGTTTTGCAAACCTGCAACCCTGCCCAAAGGTTTGGGCGGGGGTATTTATAACATTTCAGACAAAGGATTTCAATTTAACCAATCGTATTTCATTACTTCATTTCAGTTTAGTACGCATGTACATTACCTAATCTAATATGCATGCACAATAAGCATTGCTAACTAAACCTTGATTCTCAAAGATTGTCACATTCTGTTAGTGTGCCAATGCATGGGAACCAGTGTTACATGTAGCTATTTTCATGTATCCACTTATGTTCTATCTTATGAATGCATCTTTATGATTGAATATTTGCTTGTTCTTCTATCTTGCCAAAATCATCTGTTCCTGAAAGCCGCAGGATACCATAATTCTCTATAAAAGCATGTTAAATGATTTATTGGGGTTCACATTATCATATTCATTGGGGCCACTGCTACAAGATGACCAGGTAATAAAATAATAATAATAATAATAATAATAATAATATATCCCTGTTTTCACCAGAGAAATGTCGGAGGGTATGTCATTGAATAAGTGTACATTATATGTGAGAGATTGCCTTTGACAATGATCTAGAAATTTCACCTGGTCCAAAACAGAGCAGCCAAAATGCTAACTGAGGACTGGTCATTATAAGCATATGGTATAGTCAATGCTTAGACATCCACACATGCTTCCAGTCCATTTCCAGGCCCAATTTAAAGTTCTGATAGTGACCTTTCAGGCCCTAAGAGGCTTCAGACCAGTTCTTTGAAGAATCATCTCCTGTCTATACTTGCCCAGATCATTTGTTCCACAGGGCGGGTGCCACTACCAAAAAAGGCCCCCTGCCTGGTTCCCTGTAACTTGGCTTCTTGCAGCGAGGGAACTGCCAGAAGGCCCTCGGCACTGGACCTCAGCACTGGACCTCAGTGTCCAGGCAGAATGATGGGGGTGGAGACGCTCCTGTTTAAGATACAGTACTATGTTTTTAGTCTTCACGGCTTTTTGCGTATCGAGGACCTCAAGCCACCCCCCATTGACTTGACACAGGAGACATAATTTTTGTTTGGGTTTTTGGCAAATAATTTAGGGCCACAACTTTATTTAAATACAAATTCGGTGAGTGGTTGCGTAGGCATTGGTTCAGACTACTGTCACACCGGGACAGAGGCTGGCCTAGAACCAGCGATTGGGAGAATGCCGCTGAGGAGAGTTAAGGAACGGGGGGCAACACGCTTCCCTCTCCCCATGGTCCCGGGGACTCGGCCCATGGCCCTAACCCCCACCGGGGGGCTTCGGACAAGCATAAGATTCCTTTAATGGAATTCCCAGCATCATCATGATTCTGGATGGGCACCGCCCAATCCAGCAATCCACACAGGAACCAATGCCTAACCGCCAACCTTACAAGTTGTGACAAGTTGCTACTGCAGTAGGCAAAACCAAATGGCAACAGCCAATCAGCCAGATGGACAAATTCCTACTGGGCCTCTGCCCCAAAGCAGACGACCCCATGACAGGCAGTTGCAAGGTCAAGCACAGAGGCCTAAGAAAAAGAGGGGGGGCGGGATGGGTGATCAGAAGCCGAAGCCAAGAGAAGGATCACCCTGCGTGCAGAGGAATATATAGGACGCTAAGCTGTCCATCACAAGTTGCAACATTTACTTTTGCCCAGTAACTCTAGACTGCCCTATAGCTGCTAAGGCCGGCTACCGGCCCCACCCCCACAGGAAGGGATTTGTCTTGCCAGGTCCCGATCGCAACACGTGCTCTTACTCATGGTAGAACCCGATATACCACCCAGAGATGCTATAGAAATGTTATGTCTCCAACTGCCCTGAAATAGCCAGGACCATAACGGCTTCTGGCTACCTCATGCAGAGTCCTGAATTCCACAGGTGGGGAAAAGGAGTGGGGATGGGCAGGGGCGGTAACGGGGGGGGGGAGGCAGCCCAGCCAAACCCATGGGGAGAGAAGGGGGAAGGATGCCATCTGCTGCCGTTCCACTTCTCCTCAGCTCTGCCAGCTGGTACTGCTCAGTGCACCCAACTACGGTTGCTGGTGCAGAAGTGCTGCCTTGTAAACATCTGGTGTGGTTCCCTCCTGTGATGCCCAAGTCAGGCTGATGGAAACCTCAGGGTTTTTACCATATATAATCTAAGGCTCCCTCATGTAACCAAGACATTTGCCATTACGGTATTGTTACATACTCCTCTTGGTAACAGCCATTGGGGCGGCTCAGCCGACCCCACCCTTTTCCATCAGCAGTGTGCATATATAGGGAGTGGGGGGGGGACACTTATGTAGAAAAGAATATCCCTATTTTCATCAGAGGAGTGTTGGAGAGTATGCATATTTGTGCATGCATGTACATATCCCTCATACACACACAGCGCCCTGATATTGAATGAACACACACACACACACACACACAGACGCAGATCATTGTTACATACCTTCTCCCACTTATTTCAGTTAATTTCTAAAAATGGAATTTTTGAGCCATCTTATTATCAAATGTATCTCTGGGCCATGAGGACTAGAAACTTAGCTTTGTAAATTAAAAGTGGGTTTTTTAAAGCATGTTTATAAGAGTTTCCAGGCCACTAAAAAAACAAAAAAAAAACTATGTTGCATAGCTCTGGGGGGGGGGTTGGGGGGGGGAGAAAAACAATTCATCGTATCTGAAGAAGTGTGCATGCACACGAAAGCTCATACCAAGAACAAACTTAGTTGGTCTCTAAGGTGCTACTGGAAGGATTTTTGTTTGTTTGTTTTGACTATGGCAGACCAACACGGCTACCTACCTGTAACTCCGTACATTATTCATTTGTTTAACAATATTTACATGCATCCTGCCACATAAAACACATCCAGGCACTGCTCAACAATTAAATATTATCATCTGCAATATACTAAAAACCAAATATAACAAGAGCAACAGACAAAAGCTTGTGATGGCGAGTATCACCAGCCACCAGCCGTTCCTAAACACTGTGCCCAGAGTCACAAAAGGAACCTGGATCGTGGCTCAGTTGGTAGAGTATAGGACTCTTAATTTCAGGATTGATGTTGGGCAAAAGATTTCCACATTGGAGGGGGTTGGACTAGATGACCCTTGTGGTCCTTTTCAACCAGTTCAATGGTTCAATTAGATATGCTAACTATACATTGGAAAGAAAGCCTATTCTTTTGTAGGTGGGGAGTCAAAGGACAGAAATAGTCGCATCATAACTTGTATACTAGAGTTGGGGGACCTTGGGCCCTCCACAAGATGGACTACAACTCCCATCATCGCTTCCTCATTGCCCTTGCAAGCCAGAGCTGATGGGCAGCCAACATAGGGCAGACCAGGCTAAAAATGGGAGGGAGGGAGAGAAAAGAAGGTCATTGCTTAATAATAATATGAAAAATCCCCCTGTCTCTTTGACTTGGTGATAGCAAACCAGGAAGTCTGGGAGGAGGAGGTGGCGAAATGCAAGATAAGTTTCATTTAGCCGGATGGGTGAGCAGAAGAAAGGAGGGCAGAGAGAGAGGAGAGACAGAGAGACAGAAAGGGACCGATGAAGAATAGCAGCGGGGGAAGAGTGACTCTCTGCATATGTGCTCTTTCAGCGCGCTGAAAAATGTCTCTAGCAGAGGATGCGATCGCGGCGTGAAGGGCAGGCGGCTCGCCGGATTCTCCTTCCCTGCTGTAGTTTTGCTTAACTCTATACTCATTGTAGCAAAGAGCTAGCGGTGGGACAAGCCGTAAAGATGAGTTATCGGCCCGCGACAGGCAGAAATATAACATCATGGAAATGCTAATGACTCCGCGCTGCCTTTCTTTATGGCGAGTGTAATACAGACTTCAATCATAAAAACAATCTTCCAACATTTTAATGGGCTCCATCATGCGCACGCTTGTCCGTATATTTGAAAGATAAATCAAGGCCCCCAGTTGGAATGAATTTCCCGTCAAACTCTGCTACTCATTGGAAATTGATTGGCTTTAAGTCTGGATAGTTTTCACAGGCAGGTCTGGCTGCAGGAGGTGGGGGGCTGGCGGGGCGAGGGGCAAAGAGAGCATTCGTGCCCAGCCGGCCTTCCAAGAGCTTCCGTTTGCTGCCCAAGGGAGAGTTTCAGGCAGGGCTGAGGAACCTCAGGTCCAGTGCAGAGGATAGGAAGAGGTGTGGGGTAAGCCTGTGTAGAAAGTAGACTACTGAACAAAGGTAAAATGTCCTCTTGTTGCTCCGCCCACTTTTGCCTCCAGCTCCGGCCACCACTGGCCCCTGGAAGGTGGCCCAGAAGGGAATGCGGCCCTCAAGCTCAATCGGCCACCCCTCCTTCCTGCTCCCCAGCCCATTATGAACTTCTGCTTGGGCAATGCACCCAGCCAGAAACTCAGAGGGGAGTCATTCAGGTCTCTGCCATCTCTCTCAGGGCCCCATCCTGCCACAATCCAAGATGCCCATGTATCTCTGTGAGATCCTGACCCTGATGAACAACCCTTGCTTGCTTCTTCGGAATATTAACAGCCATAAACTATTCCACAGTCGTCAAGTCAATGCTCACACAAGTCAATATTCCAAGCTCATCAACTCAATAATCATGTCGTTGGGCTTCGGTTATCTGTCATCACACAGAATGAGCTAAAACACATCCGCACTGGAAGCTTGTTCTGAAATCGGACCTTCGATCAGGTTTGCAGTGCAAATGTCACAACAATATTGCCCATAATGGTCATTGGTGTTACAAGTGGTTCCCCCCCCCCATCCTTTTCCACATGAACAACAATGTGTATTTCACCTGTGAGGTTTAGATCAGCTTAGAGTCTCTCACATGCTGTGTGTATAAAGCCCTGATTGTTGCTAATGCAGAACATAACGCAGAGTACAGAGTTGTGTAATATCAATGGGCATCCTGGCCAATGGGGTTTTATTATTTGCATTTAATCCCACCCTTCCTCCAGAGAGCTCACGATGCCAACACCCTCCTGCTGCTGCACTACCGTCAACCAAGTCATGATTTGGCATGGCACGTTGTCCAAACAGGACACTTTTAAATATAGGATGGTCCTTTGGTAGCCTTCCAGACAGAGGACTGTATAGCATGACATGTGTCCACCCTCTCCTCAGCTGGCTGCAGCCTGGAGGACATTTCATTTCGGAAAATGATTGATGTCCCTAGACATTATCATCAGGGCCGACCCATCCATTAGGCAAGGTGAGTCTACCACCTCAGGTTGCATATCTATGGGGCAGTGGATCCAATGTAGGTCTTTATTACCCCCTTGTTCTGATATACAGTAGATCTTTACTCAGCCTTTCTTCCCTAGTGGGGAGAGAGCGGTATCATTGTGTGGTTCACCTCAGATGCCAAAATGTATTGGGCTGGCCCTGGTTATCATTATTAGCATTTGTATCTCACTCCTCAGCCAAAAAGGCTTAAAAGAGAAGTTTACATACAGTCAATTAACAAGAATACAATCCCAGCCCTCAGGATTGCAGTTTTAAAAGACATGGCACAAAAGGGGAAAGGGACAAGGAGGGAAGAGGAAACAGTAATAGAAAGGGCTAGATGATGGACGATTTGTATGAAATGTTCTCATGTCTTGCAGCAAGGTGGAACTATTCATATAGGAGTGTTGTGTGTGTGTGTGTGTGTGTGTGTGTGTGTGTGTGTGTGCGCGTGCGTGCGTGCACACACCTGCAATCGGGCTATGCAACCCACAATGGCCTGTGGTGCTATCAGGGCAGGAAGGGGGGGGCAAAAATACAGGACCCTGTTCAATGGAATGAACAGAAGGGCCCCCAAAGAGAGAGAGTACACATATTAGCATCTGAAGAGGGCAGGGGCATAAGATTGTTGTTGTTGTTCAGTCGTTCAGTCGTGTCCGACTCTTCGTGACCCCATGGACCAGAGCACGCCAGGCACGCCTATCCTTCACTGCCTCTCGCAGTTTGGCCAAACTCATGTTAGTAGCTTCGAGAACACTGTCCAACCATCTCATCCTCTGTCGTCCCCTTCTCCTTGTGCCCTCCATCTTTCCCAACATCAGGGTCTTTTCTAGGGAGTCTTCTCTTCTCATGAGGTGGCCAAAGTACTGGAGCCTCAACTTCAGGATCTGTCCTTCTAGTGAGCACTCAGGGCTGATTTCTTTGAGAATGGAGGGGCATAAGATAATTAAGTCCAATTCATAAAATTACTGAACTGCAGCACTGTGTTGTTGTTGTTGTTTGTTTAGTCATCTTAGTCATGTCCGACTCTCCGTGACCCCATGAACCAGAGCATGCCTTGCAAACTCTCACTTTCTTCTCAAAGGCTTCTACTTTTTTCTCAAAGCTTCTCCTTTTTTATGTCCATGGAGTTTTCTTGGCAAAATACTGTAGGTCCATGGAGTTTTCTTGGCAAAATACTGGAGTGGTTTGCCAGTTCCTTCTCCAGGTGGATCACATTTAGTCAGCACTGCATAGCAAACGTTAAATGCACCGTCCTTAACCCATCAAAAGTCTGCGTCACGGAGCACCCTTTGAAACCAACCCATTTCAATTTAATTGTAAAACAAACCTGAATTGCCAATTTGGGTTTTATGAAACTCAACAAGCTCCGAGTTCATTAGGATGTGACGCGCCAGTGGGAACCAGCGTTGAGCCTACACAAGCGCTCTTCATTTGTATTCAATCGGATCTGAAGATTTATTCTTGGAAAGAAATCTCTTGAATTTCATTTGTGCATCGGGGAAGCATGATTCATTCCAGCATTGGTCTCATCCCATTTTATCCGCTATAATATTAATAATAATACAGTTATAATTACCGGGATTACGGCATCAGTTCATGACAGTCAATTGGCCCTGCATATAAATATTGTCACTGGGGATGAAGTTAAAAACTGGAGCCAGTTGGCGTGGCTGGGAAAGGAAACCTGCGTCAAAGCTGACAGCCACAGACAGCTGACTCAAGCCATATATTTTCAACTAGTAGCTACCTGAACCATTGCTTGTTTCTTGGAAACCATGGGCCTCCAAGAATCTGTTCTTTGCTCACTTCCTGATCCAGGCGCACTCTGGTGCCACAAAGCCCCCAGCCCAACCTGTTTCTTTGTCTCTATATCTACCTAAGCTCCCTTCCAGAACTGATCTCATCTTACCTCCCCAATCTGTAGGTTTTGTCTTGACCTAATCATCCCTCTGGGAAAAGCCCAACCTTGAGAAGATCCGGGTCCTCCATATCTCTCCCTTGAAAGTCCTGAACCTTCAGGAGGAGGCTGGGGGAGCAAGACCTCTCACAAGCATGCATAGCCACTTGCCGCTTTCTGAATGGGGGCATGAACCTACCGTCACGTACAGGGCCGGCCCACCCATGAGGCAAGGTGAAGTGACTGTCTCTGGCAGCAGGATCCACAGGGGCAGCAGATCCAGCCTCGAATGAATGCAACGCCTGCTACAGCTGTGGCACACTCCTTGGATGCCGAATTTGCTGCATTCTCAGCAGCCCTCCCCCCTACAGAGACCTCTTGTCAAATAGAGGGCACTGATGGTCTCCTCCCACCCTTGTACCTAATGTAGATCTCCACTCACGACTTCTTCCTTGGAGGAGGAGGTGGTACATTTTGTGGTTTGCCTCAGGTGTCAAAATATCTTGGGCCACCCTGATCACCTCGGGATCAAGGCCCATGAAGCTGGTCTGCCTCTTCCCCAGGACTGAAATAGCAAGTCTGAGTCTTGTACCTGCCGCAGCTAGGCTTTAACTAAGAGGGCATGGCCACACCCACAAGCTGATCTCATAAACGCAGGTGGGGAGGTATCACCCCCCCAAATGCTGATGTCATAAAGG
The DNA here is from genome assembly GCA_900245905.1 of Lacerta viridis. Taxonomy (NCBI): domain Eukaryota; kingdom Metazoa; phylum Chordata; class Lepidosauria; order Squamata; family Lacertidae; genus Lacerta; species Lacerta viridis. The sequence continues at coordinate 132,171 of OFHU01000237.1, read as the reverse complement.
CAGCTGAGGCAGTATGGCCACACCCACATGCTGATGACATAAAGGCAGCTTTGCAAATAATATGCATTCGTTGTTTGTGTGTTTTTGTTTTTAATGTGCAAGAAGGCAGTAGAAAGGTGGAGGACTGTTGTCCATCTCAGCTTCAGTAGGGAAGGATGCTGGCAGTCCAGGGTTTGGCTCCCAGCCATTTCTCCTGACGATGTTTCTGGGTGAGTGGAGCTGGCCAGATTCCAGTGGATTTTTATTGGTCTATAAATGCCAACTCTGCTCTTCGATGAAGGGCTGAATGGGGAGGCAGTGAACTGAGCCGTACTGAGCTGCTCTCCCTCGACGGACACTCTAATCCGCCAGCTGTGTGGGAGCCTCACTGAACTCTCGCATCCCGTTTCCCCACGAGTAGAACGGCAGCGCTTTGCTCTTCCTAGCTCGAGTCCCTCCTGCTGATGTGTCCCTTCTTCCCTTCCTCCCCAAAATAATAAAAACGTGGGAAGGAGCATTTCAGGATCAGTTTTCATGGGAAGAAGGAGCACATCAGACGCACCGCTTTCAATAATTTAACAAACTTACACAGTTGTGTGCCAAGGTGGCCAAATGACCTTTATATAGTACACAAATTAATGTAGTTTACATAGCTTTGCATAATTTCTTCCACTTCTGTGCAAAACATGGTGGGTTGATCTGACAGCACCACCTTTCCCAACCTGGAAAGAGCTGTGTTAGTAGGAAGCGGTAAGGAGTTTCTCCAATTTTTACGCTGGTAAGATGAGAGCGGGAGCTGCAGCTGCCCCTGTTGGCAAGCCAGGGGAACAGGCCTGAAGATGGCAATGGTAGTGCTCTAAAGGAATATAAGACATTTACAGCCATCTGGGATGGATATGCTGTATATATTGTTATGAGCAAGGGGGAAGCACCGGAGCATTATATTGGGGGAAATTGCCTGCAAAAATGTGTAGACAAAACGTAATGCAAAAAGGTGTTCATGTTGAGAAATTTGCGCTAGAATGCTGGAGGATTTTGAAAACAAATGAGTAAATTGCAAGTTGCAGCAGAAATGCAGTGAACTGGATGTAAGATTGGATAAAATAAGAAACTGAGAGAAATGAAATGGACAGTTTCATCCATCCCTACTGCAGAGTCCCTAGGGTGGCCTCTCAACATGTTGCCAAGAAAAAAGAAAATGCATCCTCCCACCAACAGGACATGTTTTCATATGCTAATTCATATGCATGGATGCAAATTTAGACATAAATGTAAAGAGAAATACAACACATCTCACCAGAGCAGGGGCGTTTGGGAGCTGTGATTCATGGCACCTTGAGGACACCAGTTCGGGAAAGGATGCCCCCAAGCAATAGGAGCTGCTGAACGATCTATTCCGAGAGTGGGGAACTTTTTACAGACCAGTGGCTGCAAGGTAACCTTCTAGTGGTGGGCTGGGGGTGGGGGACTCGTGTCAGTGGTGGGTGGGGCCAGAGGTGAGAAGGAGGTGGAGCAATAAAATGTGGCTTTGACCTTTGCACAGTAGGCTACATTCCAGCCATGAGATAGCCAGAGGTTTCTATGCACATCCTTCATCCAGCAAGGAAGAGGCATGATCCCAGTTCTAGGATACCTTGAAGCCAGCATTAGAGCAAGCCAATCGGGCGCCTGGGTCGGCGTGCGTGCCCTGCGCCCAGGGGCAGGGCCAGCCGCCCACAGGGTGGGGCGAGCTGGGACAGGATGCTCCGCAGGGCCTCGGAGGAGTCTGCCTGCCTCCCACCCACCGGCTACCTCTTGCTATCTGTCTCCGATAATCGCTTGATGTCCTTTCAAAACCAATTACTAGATTAATTGACTCAGGGAAAAGATGTGGCTGAGGGCTGGAGCTGCCCAGATTTATTTTCTAATAGGCCGCAGTGGACATGGCTTGTGCCAGGGGAGATTTACCATCCCCCTAATTCAGCGACAGTTCAAATCTATGATTAATAAGGTTTTTCTACCAGGCTCATAATTTACCTCCACTATTTTTTTTTAATCAGCGGAACCAGCATCCGGCCCCTCATCATCCTCAATTACAAAAATATTAAAGCTGCAGGTGTGGTTGCGTGGTTGCTGCCCAGCTGGGGAATGTTTCCTTTAAATCACAGCCAAATTAGCATAACAATAAGTGGTATTTGCATCTGAACGGCAGCAGCTGAGAGTTGTTTGGAGATTGTAATGCATCAACGCCCTGGTTTGGGGCTTATTCATATGGCTGCCTCCAGGGACAGCAAGCCTCAATAGATGGATCCCCTCTGGAAGGTGCCTAAAGATCATCTTGCTTCTCTGAAGGAAGATCTGACCTTTGCTCTCCTACACTGACCTACTATACTGGGAACCACTACAACCTGGGAACCGGGACTCTCTGCAATAACACTCACCAGCTGTGATATCACTGCAGCTTCTGAGCTGTGTGTTAGGGGGCATTTGACATATCAACCTGAAAGGTCAGGCCCACCTTCCAGAATGAAATTAGAAGAAAACATAATCTCTGGGTCCTCTCTTTTTGCCTGCCAGATTGGAAGTGATGGGTAAGTCTTCCATGTGCCACTTTTGGTCAGGTGAGTTCAGTCCTCAAGCAAAATTGCTCAGAGTCACAGCTCCCATCAACCTCAGCCAGCATGGTCAATCATAAGGGATGACGCGAGTCAGGAGTCCAGGAACATCTGGAGGGCATCAGGTTGGGGAAGATTGGTCTACAATGACTGGCAGCCCCTCTCCAGTCTTCCCCAACTTTGGAGATCCCAGGGATCAAAGCTGGGACTTTCTGCTTGCAGAGCAGATCATCTACCACTGAACTCAGGCCTTTCCAGAGCAGCCCTGGCCATACCAAAAGCACTGTGGAGGAGACACATGCTTTGCTTCCAATCAGGAGCAAGTAGAGATAAAGGGCCAGAAATTTCAGGATGCCTGATGTTGTGCCCCATACTTGGCAAGCTTCACAAACAGTTTTGCTAGAAAAACACATAAGTAGAAGTTGGGAATATCTTGGTTGACATCTTGGTATCTGAAGAAGTGTGCGTGCACACGAAAGCTCATACCAAGAACAAACTTGGTTGGTCTCTAAGGTGCTACTGGAAGGAATTTTTTATTTTATTTTGTTTTGGTTGACATTGTATATAATTCTAGTGGATGGGGCTTCTTGATGTCACTAAACTACAACTCCCATCATCCCTGACAATTGGATTATGCTGGCTGGGTCTGATGAGGGATGTAATACAGTATCTGGAAGTCCACAGGTTCTTGACCACTGTTCTAGTGATTGGTCTACTCTGGTTAAGAACTGGGACCTCATTGGGACTGGCAGAGGCAGTCTTTGCAAACACAACAGTATTTTATTGCCTCATCACACATTTGGAATGAAGTCCACCTATAAGCCCCTGGTACAAGAGGAACTAGGGGAGTTCGAGAGAGCCCCAAGGCACTAATATGAACTACAGCACTTCCTGCTGACATACGAAATTAACAGCCACGAAAATGTCATTTGAAAGACCCATGGTTAATTTAAAAACCATTCCCCATGGAGCTTAGAACTAAACTTCTCTTACTTAGGGCTGATTTATAAGTTTAGCAAGGCACATGGCAACACATGCACAGAAAGCCCTCCTGGATGTAATCCAACAGAGAGACATATAAGGTACAACATGTTTTGCTAGCCTGCTAACTTTCTACATACTGGCTCGCCTTCTGGTGACATGCCATTAACATGACCCTTCCCTAACTGCTTGAAGTGTGAAGATTCAGAAGATTCTAACCCTGGGAGTCTGCTGAAAGTGTGACTTGGTTCAAAGACTGCAGCGTATTTATTCATTTACTGAGAGATTTCTATTCTGCCTTGCAGATTACAAAAAAGAGGCTAATATAGAACATAATAAGCAAGAATATTAAATATTCTCATAAATTAAGTAATTAATAGCGTCATAAAAATGACTCAAAGCATCAGCCTCTAAAAGCCAGAAGAAGAAGAAGAAGAAGAAGAAGAAGAAGAAGAAGAAGAAGAAGAAGAAGAAGACATGACTTTATATTCACAAAAATATAAAGCTGGGGAGAGATACATTTCAGGTCCCCAGATGTGGTGCCACCACACAAAAGGCTCTTCCTCTGACCTCTACTCTATGCACCTCAGGACCCACTTCAGGAGACCCTATTCTGCAAATATTTCAGTATGTTATTTTGGGCCCAGATTTCCTCCCTGGGCTTCAAGCCCACATGGAATTCAATCGGAATTACTTCTGAGTAGGCATGTATAGACATGCACTGTAGATCTCCCTTAGCATTTAACTGCTTGGCTCTCGACTGTCCAGGTTGCAATATGACACCAGAGCAGAAAAGCCTGTTTCTTGGCCCTTCTGATTATTTGGTGAGATCCTGCATTTGGGGAGTTGGTGGTACATAAGGCGGAACCTTTTTCAGACCTCCCCTTGGATGAAACCCTGCCAGATTTATGACACCATTTGTCTTCTGGTGTCTAGTGAAAACATTTCTGTTTATCAAAACCTTGGGGAGGGGGGACACCCAACCCCAAAATCCATCCTTCCTGCTGCTGCTTTCTCAGTACATTTTATTCCTTTGTCTTTTGTGGGTTTAATGGTTTTATGCTTTTTATGGTTATTTTACCTCCTTTGTACGCGGCCTTGAGCAATTTCAGTGGGAAAGGCAGGAGATAAATGCTGTAAATAAATAGATGTACAATAAAATAAGGAAATGAATAAATAGATATGAGTTTCTCGCTGACTGGTGTATGGGCTGGATTTGTCTGCTGTTTCTTACTTCTATTCCACACACACATGCATACCCAAAGTCTTTTTATTTTTTGCCTTTTTTGTAGAATAGATCAAGTGTAGGGCAATTCAGGCCTAGGGGCCTAGTCTGACTTTCTAGGCTTTTCATACAATAATAGAATTGTAGAGTTGGAAGGGGACACAAGGGTCATCTAGACCACCCCCTGCATTGCAAAAACCCACATTTTGCCCAATGTGGGACCTGAACCCCCAACCCTGAGATTAAGCTAGTGTTGTGTAGTGGTTAAGAGTGGTAGACTCATAATCTGGTGAACCGGGTTCGTGTCCCCGCTCCTCCACATGCAGCTGCTGGGTGACCTTGGGCTAGTCACACTTCTTTGAAGTCTCTCAGCCCCACTCACCTCACAGAGTGTTTGTTGTGGGGGAGGAAGGGAAAGGAGAATGTTAGCCGCTTTGAGACTCCTTCGGGTAGTGATAAAGCGGGATATCAAATCCAAACTCTTCTTCTTCTTCTTCTTCTCTACAGACTGAGCTATCCCAGCTGATGATCCCCAAGTTATCAGGGGGCAGGAGACCTGTGGCCCTCCACATGTTGTTGGGACTCAAATTCCCATCAGCCCCAGCCAGCATGGTCAGTGATCAGGGATGATGGGAGCACATCTACAGGGCCACAGGTTCCCCATCCCTCCTCTAGATCAGTGTTTTTCAACCTTTTTTGGGCAAAGGCACACTTGTTTCATGAAAAAAATCACGAGGCACACCACCATTAGAAAATGTTAAAAAATTTAACTCTGTGCCTATATTGACTATATATAAAGTAATTTTCCCACGGCACACCAGGCAACATCTCGCGGCACACTAGTGTGCCGCGGAACAGTGGTTGAAAAACACTGCTCTAGATGACTCCAGGAATCAGCATCCCTGATACTTCAAGGAAGGGTGTGCCTAAAAGGACAGCTCAGTTGGTTAGAGCATGGTGCTGATAAACCCCAAGGTTGCAGGTTTGTTTGTTTGTTTTAATAAGAATTTATTGGATTTTAATAATAAGCATACACAAAATAAAAACACTACAAAAACTACAAAACAAAATACACACAAACAAAACACTTATTTATCCATCCTTATCCTTTTTATAATCCTAAATTTGGGACTTCCTCACGTCCTCTCTTCTGCGTTCATTTCTAATCTTCTTTAGTAACTTTGTAACCTTGTAAAATCTTCTTTCTTACACCTAATCTTAATCTTACAATTATAATCAACATATCTCAAATCTTATTCTTATCAAACTAAACATTACATTACACATCTCAACTTCTTATATCCTCTCTTAACTTAACTTCTTATACTGTAGCCTATATCTCTTCTGATTCCAATTTCAAATATTAATAAATCACATCTTATCAAATACCTAAATGTTTCTTCCAGTTCTCATACACCGTTTTCCCTCTGGTTTCGGAGTTCTGTGGTCAGCCTTTTTAATATCCCCTTTAAGTATTCATCCTTTACCCCACCCCCTCCTGTCCATCGCAACCCTTCCCATTACCCATATGGTTTGATCCCCATATGGGAGAGCTGCATATTTCTGCACTGCATTGCAGGGAATTGTACTAGATGATCCTCAAGGTCCCTTTCAGCTCTTTGATGGGGTAGTTCATGTCACCCTAAAGAACCTACACCCACTTTTTCTTTTAAGAGACAGAACACCTCGATGAAGAATTGGCTATAACAGCAGTGCATCTGTTTCTCACATGACATATGGGAGTGCTTTTGGAAAACGTTGCATCAGGACTGTCCGCTGGTGTGTATATTTCAAGAAAAATGCATCTGATGGAGTCGAATGTGCTACAGAGCTCTGCTTTACTTCAACAGACTGAAATGGCACATATTTCAGGGGGAAATCACAAACAGGACTTGGGAAAAACAAGACATACATGAACGAATAACTCCAGTGTAACATTTTCGTCTATGTACACCTCTGTGGGAATAATTATAAAAGTTCTTCCTTGTGGGCAAAGAAAGGCAGCATTTTGTTACTTGTACACAATGCTTAATGTGCACTAAGAATGTAATTCTGAGCACACTTATATTGTGTTGTGTGAAACTGTAGCTATGATTCAGCTGCCAGCCGACTTTGGAACTGCAATGCCTAAAGGGTTCCTGTGTGAAATTCAAACAACTTCAGAAGTAAGATCCATTAAAATCAATGCAACTTACTTCCTGGAAACAAGCACCTGTGGTCACTGAAGAAGATGTATTCGTGCTTTTTCAAAGATTTCTAAGGAGGGTGATCAGATCAAAGGAGAAGAGATTGCTTCATACCCTCCGACTGTCCTGATTTTCCAGGATCAGTTCCAGAATTACAGAAGCCGTCCCAGCTTCTGATTTGATCCTGGAGTGTCCCGGTTTTCCTCTCCATGGCTGCCAACATTGGGCAGCTTGGCCTCACTGCAAAATACCACAGACTCTGGGAAAGGTTTACATGGGTGAGCAATTCATACTGCCCAGGCTTCTGTCCCAGAGAGAGGTGTTAACCTGTGCCCCTCTGGATGTTGCTGGACTACAATTGCCATCATCCCTTGATCATTTGGCCATGCTGACTAGACTGATACCCGTTGGAGTCCAACAACATCTAGAGCAGGGATCGGCAACGTGCGGCCCATGGGCCAGATGTGTCCCACGAAGACCGTTTACTGGCCCACAAGCCGCCCCCGAACCGAGCCACCCACTCGGCGAGTCCCCCACGCACTGTGCTAAAGTGGTGCTGGAAATTGTATCTGCGCATATGCAGATACCGGAAATCACATCTGCGCATGTCCAGGCGCCAAAAATAGCTTCTGCGCAGGTGCGATTTTCGGGATCTGGGCATGTGCAGAAGTGATTTCTGGCACCGTGGACATGCGCACGCGCAATTTCCAACGTTGTGCTGTGCCAGTCCAGCCCATGGACAATCTCCATAGGAGTGACCCAGCCCATGGCCGGTAAACCTTGCCAACCCCTGATCTAGAGGCTATAGCCTCCTCATCAGGTACACCATCTAGTGGGGCCAGGGGACCGGGGGCCCCCAAAACTATCAAGGAGAGGCCTGAGGCCCCTCAATATTTTGTGGTGACTGTGCACGCGCCGTGTGATGTGGTCATGCCACTTGCAGAAGTCACACAGTAAGTGCATGACACATCAGCATGGCATGCAGCATGCACAAGTGATGTTGGCATGGTGCGTCGCGCTCGCTCCCTCAATTGCAGGGGCAAGCCACCACCCTTGCTCCCCGCCCCTACTGTATAATTTCCCCAAATGGATAATGTTTATTTGGTGTGATGCTGAATCGGAAGGGAGAAGGGTGTGCTAAACTAGAACTGAGAGTCTGCCATGGGCATTGCAGTGACTAGCCGTGTTTCTCAAACTTGGGTTGTTGGACTGCAACTCCCATGATCCTTAGCTTGCAGAACCAGTGGTCAGGGATGAAGGGAGTTGTAGTCCAACAACAACCGGGGACCCAAATTTGAGAAACACTGACAGGGTATCGCTGGCACCCAGCCGTGGTTGGGGAAAAGTGCACGGTGGTGGGAAAGATATTACGGTAGGACTGGCATACGTCCGGATTTCAAAGGCGGAATTGATGTCCGGGGGAAATTCCCAACAATTTGGGGGGGGGGTCTTCCCAAAAAGCTTTCAGGGTGTCTTGGTTTTTACTTTTTGAAATATAGCAATATAGCGCCTTAAGTGTGATAGTTACCACTGCAGTACCTTTTGCCCCAGAGCTGATGAGGCTGGCATCTCACGCTAAATGACTTGCTGTATTTACGCTCGGTGGGAGGCGAAATGTGATGGCACCCTTCACTGGGCAGAAGCAAGTGCTCCCACTGCCTCTTCGGCAACTTAGCCGGAGCCCCCTGCCATCTTTGATTCAATTACAGTCTTTTACACACGCTTTGTTCTGAACCATAAAGGCAACCCCCTGAGCCTCTGAAGGCAGGAAGAATGCACCGCGGGCTGCTGCGATTAAAACTGCAGGAGAAGCCATTGCGTCTCCTAGCCAAAAGAGACAGCTCAGCTTGGTTGCTTGGAAATAGATCCCGGTCGGAGGTCCGTGGCCCCCAGGGGTGTGTGCATATGAGACCTTTGGAAAGAAACACAAATGCCAACCAACGGGTGCCCCCCACTAGGGGGAGCAAGAGCATAACAGGTTGAGTGTGCCCAAGAGGCTGGTCATGAAATCTTTTTTTTTTTTCAAATAAATTTTTATTATTTTTCCAAATACAACAAATTATAGCCAAATCAACATCAAATATACATTTCATTGCTCTGCCGAGCTACGACTCCCCTCCCCCACGTCAGCAGGTTTTCTAGTCCAATCTTATCGCGCAGTTTATAATACTTCCATGTTCAACTATGTCAAAGGTTTATTCCAGCCCTACGAGTGTTTTTAAACTTCCTCTGTTCAATCTTAAATACTCCACAAATTTACTCCAATCTCTTTGAAACCTCGAGTCCTCCTGGTTTCTGACCCTACCAGTCAGTTTTGCAAGTTCAGCATATTCCACCATTTTCGTCTGCCACTCATCAATCGTTGGTAATTCCTGTGATTTCCACTTTTGGGCAAGCAATATTCTCGCTGCTGTTGTCGCATACATGAACAATCTCTTGTCCTTCTTATCTATTTCTTCTCCCATCAACCCCAACAAAAAGGCTTCAGGTTTTTTTGGGAAAGTATATTTAAACATCTTCTTAAGTTCATTGTAGATAGATTCCCAGAATACCTTAACCTTATTGCAAGTCCACCACATGTGATAGAAATTCCCTTCTTCTTGTCTACATTTCCAACACAACTTATCATGCATTCTATACATTTTTGCCAATTTTACTGGAGTCAAATACCATCTATACATCATCTTATAAACATTTTTTTCTTTACACACGCGGTAAATTTCAAAGTCTCATTCCATAATTTAGTCCATGCATCATAATCAATATTATGCCCAAAGTCTATTGCCCAGAGGCTGGTCATGAAATCTAAAAGGAGAAGTTGCCCTCTCTCCTCTCTAAGGCTACAGGGGAGCAAGAACGTTACATTGTCTGGCTCATTGTTGCAGTAACTGCTGTCAAACAGACTTCTGCTTTCCTAATTTTACAGATAAGGTTGGGTTGCGAGTGGTTGGGTTGCCGAAGCCTTCAAGGAGGCTGAGCTGGCGTTTGAACCCGAGAGCAAGGTTCTGCCCACCAAACAATCCTTCCTTTGTACTGCTTATACATGTCTCAGCCTTGGTACACGGACAGCCACACACATGAGGAGCCACAGTGGGATTCAGCTGTTAGAGTGGGTTCAGATCCCCGCTCAGCCACAAAGCAGAATGACTTTGGACTGCTCATTCAGTCTGGCCTACCTCATACGGTTATTGCGAGGGGGGGGATGGGAGCGGAGGGGAAACCTTCTTGCTGCCCTGAACTCTTTGGAAGAACAAAATAAAATAAAATAATCCTTCCAGTAGCACCTTAGAGACCAACTAAGTTAGTTCTTGGTATGAGCTTTTGTGTGCATGCACACTTCTTCAGATACACTGAAACGGAAGTCACCAGACCCTTAAATATAGTGAGGGAGTGGGGAGGGGTATTACTCAGAAGGGTGGTGGGAATGGGTGATCAGCTGATAGGTGTGGAAAACATGTAGACGACTGTTAACGACTGCAATTATTACAGGGTCTTACAGGGAAAGGCAAGGGACCCCTGACCATTAGATCCAGTCGCGGACAACTCTGGGGTTGCGGCGCTCATCTCACTTTATTGGCTGAGGGAGCCGGCGTACAGCTTCCGGGTCATGTGGCCAGCATGACTAAGCCACTTCTAGCGAACCAGAGCAGCGCACGGAAACGCCGTTTACCTTCCGCTGAGCGGTACCTATTTATCTACTTGCACTTTGATGTGCTTTCAAACTGCTAGGTTGGCAGGAGCAGGGACCAAGCAATGGGAGCTCACCCCGTCACGGGGATTCGAACCGCCGACCTTCTGATCGGCAAGCCCTAGGCTCTGTGGTTTAACCCACAGTGCCACCCGCATCCCATCTTTGGAAGAAGAGAGGGACATAAATGGAACGGATAACATGCCATACAAGTGGTGGGGCGGTGGGCTGCTTTTGCCACCCATCCCCCCACAAAAAAGTAATATGTAATTCTAGGTGTGTGCGCATACAATGGCATGTTTCTATGCTTATTTTTCACGATCCAATCATCTTGGCCAAATCACAGGCTGTGGAATCTAACAGGGGTAGGAAACCTGTGGCCCCCACCATCCCTAATCATTGGCCATGCTGACTGGGGCTGCTGGGAGTTAAAGTCCAGCGTCATCCAGAGACACTCAAGTCAGTCCCCCCTCCCCTGTTTTATACTAATTCATGGCTCTCTGCACCCTATGTTGTGTTAATTTTTTAAAAAATTCTTGCACCCTGATCTAACAATTTCCTGTACACTGCAGGGCACGAGTCTTGTGCACAACAGTCCCACACACAGGTAGTAAGTGTGATGTGTGAGCTGAACAGTATGTATGCATGAGTGTGTGCATATGTATTTTTCTAGAAAAAGAGGTGCCAGAACTCACAATGAATGCCTCCCCTGTTCTCTTATCATGGCAATTGTGCACACCTGAGGGGTGCCAGAACTCAGTTCCGATCTCCACCCACAGAGAATGATTTAATAGTTAAGAGATGGCACTACCAAAATGAAAATTAAATGGTGATCTGTTTAAATCTGTATTCTGCCGTGCATGGAAATGTCTGTTGAGACCTGTTGAGATCCTTTGGTAGAAGTGGTTTGCTCATTAGGCTTGTTTGCTACCGTACTGGAACCTTCTCTGTGCTTGAATATGAATCAAGTGACTCTCTTCCTCCATTAGATGCTGGAGAGGAAGCACCAGCATGATCTCAAGCCTTCCTTTCTAGGATGCCAACCTGGGGAGTGGGTTGAACTGGTTGGTTGACCTCCTGCTGACACACAGCCCTGTGCCAGGACTCTCCCAAGTCCTGACTGGCCCACACTGTCCCCCTGCTCAATCTTTGCCTGTCCCACCCCCTTGGCCGCTGCAACATCTGAGTCACCACCAGCCGGCTGTTGTCATGCCAACCTGAACTCCGACCCTCTTAATGGCTATTTCAGATGGTTATTTATGACAGCGATTAGGCGCTGTCTGGATTTACAGCTGCCTCCGCACACCCTGGTCTCTCAAGGCAGATGGTGGCTGTGTAGACCTGGAAGCAGCAAGGAGACACTGGACCCTCTGAGAGCGCCGGCCAGCCCCCCAGGTTTCTTCTGCGTTTTCCCCACACACAAGGAATCGGCAGCTGCAATGACTGCCAGAACAGGTGGGGAAAGATGGAACTGCCATACAGTATCTCAATTCCCCACCCCATTGCCATTTATTAAGTCAGGAATTTCAGGGTTTCCCAAGATCTCCCCTGCGCACCCCCTCCATGCCCTCCAACATGCCACAGAGGACAGTTGAGACACATATCTTTCGGGGCTGCGCTCTTGTGGGAGCCAAAAACGGGACATCCCAGGATCCAGTCAGAAGCAGGGATTGCTTCTGTAATTCCAGGACCCTAATCTTTTGACAGATTGCCCTAACCTTTTGTCAGACCTGTGGACCTCCAATTATATATATATATTGTGGGAATGTTTAGAAGTGTGGATGAGTATATATTATTTTATATATATCATCCCAGCTTGTGTGAGCAAGCTCCAAACTTAGCAGAGTCACATTCCCTTTTAAAACACAGCAGAAAACGGTTGCATAGGCTTGCTAAAGCCTCTATAAGAAATATATATTCCTGGTATATTCCCCTTGTTCCCTCTTAAAAGCAAAGACACAACAAAGTACTGATTATTAGATATAATAGAGTTTACTTACATTCATCCATGAGTACAGGCTCAAAGAGGCAGATAAGTTTAGATAAATCTATTTACATGCGGTGAAGCTGCTTCCATATGGGAACAGGCTTCACCTCTGCTTCTCTCAGCTGCAGGCTGAGAGAGAGCATCCTGCTAGTTCAAAAGACGAGGCAAAATGGGAGTCTTCTTTGGGTTCTTGTTCCCAGGTAAGACCACACCTACTTCTGGTTCCTGTAACTCAGTCCAGGTAAACAGGAAGTTAAGCCTGGAGGACTGAGTTACCTTCATGTCCACTCTAGCAGTGTTGTGTTTGGCTGCTCTGTGTTTATATCCCACATATTTTAACTCCAGTTCCTATCAGCCTCAACCAGCATGACCAGCGGTCAAGGGATGGTGTGAGTTGTTGAAGTTCCAGCAACAGCCGGAAGGCCACGGCACAGGTTCCCCAGACCTGCCCTGTTGTGTTGTAACCGAAGGATACTGGCAGAAACATGAGTGGTGAGAGTTCTGGGATGGACTGGAAGAGGGAGCAGGGATGCGGGAGTTTGATTCAGTTTGCATTTGAAGACGAATCTAGAAAACCTGCCCTTTCCGAAATAGTATGGGAACTGAAGCATGATCATCCTAAAAATAAAAATAAAAATAGGAAGAAAGGTGCTTGGTAGCTAGCCCTTAAGCCATAGGGCAGAGGTGGCGAAGCTGCAGCTCTCCCAGATGTTTTTGGACTCCAGCTCCCATCAGCCATAGCCAGCATGGCCAATGGTCAGGGATGATGGGAAATGGAGTCCAACAAAGATATGAAAGGCCACAGCTTCCCCCATCCCTGCTGTAGGGGCCAAAGTAACTCTGGACTAAGCATTAGCAACTGTAATCTGATTAACTCTGGCTTGAGACTCAGCTTTGTTCTCAAAACAGCTGCATAACCACGATTCCTTAATATGTACACACACCTAGACTGGGAAAAGAAGGATGTGAAGTTTAAAAGCAAAGTGCCTGCCCATTTTAAGGGACAGATCTGGGGTCACAGAATAGCATCATAGAACTGTAGAGGGACCATGAGGATCATCTAGTCCATGGGGTCCCCAAACTGCGGGCCGGATAAGGCCCGAGGGACTTGTTTATCCATCCAGCGGCAACCACCACCGCCCGCTCTTACCGGCACTGCGCTGCGCTGCTGCCCACTTGCGGGTCAGAGGAGCACCGGAAATAGCTTGTGCGGATGTGCAGGCGTTATTTCCAATGCACATCCGGGTCGGAGGAGGCCCGTGCACATGCGCACAAGCTATTTCCGGTGCTCCTCCGACCCGGAAGTGCGCTGGAAATAGCGTGTGCGCACGCGTATGGACGCACGCTACCCTGCTCTCCGGCCCGCTGCACAATCGGCGCTGAAGACATCGGCCCGAGGCATGGTAAGTTTGCTGACCCCTGATCTGGTCCAATCCCCTGCAGTGCTAAAGAACCCATGGCAGGTGGCCATCTTTAAGCATATCATCATTAGAAACACCTGCGGCTTACTTGATATATTTAGGCAATTGAGTTGCAGTTATCAGTAGCTACACCACTAATGAACACTGGTCTGTGGCATGAATCTTACTTACACATTTTTGTGAAAAATATTGGGTACGTACCTTTCTTTATACCGTTTGTTTTGTATATTCTGTTTTAATATACAATGTGTATGCCGGTAGCTCAATTCTGTTATCATTCATTGATTGTATGTATGCTTTGTATTGTATTTTCAGCTGATGAAGACTATCATGAAACAGTAGTATCATTCCGGAAACACTGTCCTTGAGACTTTTGGGATGACGTCTTCCGTTGGAACTTTTGAAAAACATTTGAGAAAACCCTACTTTTTAGACTTCTGAGACGTCTTTTGTTGAAACCTTTGAATAACTATTGTGAGACTGACCTTTGATGCCTTGACGTTGAACACATGGCTTGACGTTCTGTGCCACTAGTCTGTTACATTGTATATATGAACTCCAATAGATTTATTTCTACCTTTTGAATGGTGTTGTTGTCGTTCATTCGGGTCCGAATCTTCGTGACCCCATGGACCATAGCACACCAGGCACGCCTGTCTTTCACTGCCTCCCTCAGTTTGGTCAGACTCATGTTGGTAATAATAATAATAATAATAATAATAATAATAATAATAATAATAATTTTATTTGTACCCCGCCCATCTGGCTGGGTCTCCCCGGCCACTCTGGGCGGCTTCCAACAAATATTAAAATACATTAGAATATCACAGATTAAAAACTTCCCTAAACAGGGCTGCCTTCAGGTATTTTCTAAATGTCAGGTAGTTGTTTATCTCTTTGACCTCTGATGGGAGGGCGTTCCACAGGGCGGGCGCCACTACCGAGAAGGCCCTCTGCCTGGTTCCCTGTAGCTTTGCTTCTCGCAGTGAGGGAACCGCCAGAAGGCCCTCGGCGCTGGATCTCAGTGTCCGGGCTGAACGATGGGGGTGGAGACGCTCCTTCAGGTATACAGGACCGAGGCCATTTAGGGCTTTAAAGGTCAGCACCAACACTTTGAATTGTGCTCAGAAACGTACTGGGAGCCAATGTAGATCTCTCAGGACCGGTGTTATGTGGTCCCGGCGGCCACTCCCAGTCACCAGTCTAGCTGCCGCATTCTGGATTAATTGCAGTTTCCGGGTCACCTTCAAAGGTAGCCCCACATAGAGCACATTGCAGTAGTCCAAGCGGGTGGTAACCAGAGCATGCACCACTGACCACTGGCCATGCTGTCTGGGGAAGATGAGAGTTGTAGTCCAATTACAGATTCCCCAACCCTGCCTTAAACAAAGGAACTTGCCTTCCTTTAAGCTCAGCAGCTAATTTACCCAACTTTACTTGAATGGAATGAGCAATTAAAAATCAGACTCCCAAGGTCATACGAAGGAATAAGGGGCGGGGGGTGTAAATTCCGAGAAGGGGCAGCAGCTCTAACCATTGAGCCCCCTTCTCCTCTCCAAACGAGGTCTTTCTGCCTCTGAGAGAAGAGATGCTGTTTATCAGCTGAGGCTAATTCAAACTGATTTTTACTATGATCCTCATAACTCAAAGAAGAGCAGGCCCCGGGAGCTGAACACATCATAACGATCAGACGCCATTCTGAGGCGAGATGGATCGCTGAGGGCATTTCTGTGCGGCTGGGTGCTCCGCTCCCCTCCCTCCCTGTAATCACAGCTCCACTTCAGTTTTGCTCTGGGAAGCAGACATGGGCAAAATCTGTAATCATCCAAGAAGAAGGGACACTGTGCCCTCTAATCGGTACATGATGAAGCCTCTCAGAGTGAGAGGTTTGTGGCAGGTGATAAAATCTGCCTGGGGGAGGATGGATGGATAGATGGATAGGTAAATACGGGGGCGCACTGGGAAAGGTAGGTAGGCAGCCAGCTAAAGAAAAAGCACAGGGAAAGGGTAGTTTCACAAGTGACGCTAAGAGCATCTTTTCGTCCAACTCTCTCTCTTTTTAAGACACGCGAATATTATTGATGTGGCATAAAACTCACACATGCACACAAATCACCATTCTCTAATGGTCTCCAGGAATGCGGCCGTTTCATTTGAATGGTCTGATGGGTGCTCATTATCTTGTTTAGGTGGACAGACTGTTTGCCTGGGAGATTTTTTTTCCAAATGATTAAAAATGATTTTGTTCTTAGCACAGGACTTGTTGCTGGAGTGGGACCGATCCGTCATCAGTGGTGTGACTTCTCAAGCTGGATGGAAAATGCTTTCTTCTTCTCCCTTTGTGTGGTTGGTTGGTTTGCTTATGTGTGTTGTTGCTGCTGTTTAATCGGGAGACGTGTCTAGAAATGCTGGAAAGAGGGAGCTGGCAACAAGGGGGGGGGAGGTGAGTAGATTAGTGGGAGCAAGACGGACTTGACATTTTAGGGCGACCAAGCTGTGTTGGGAACAGGTTCTCGCTGCATGTTTCCTCTCTAGCGTACCGGTATGTTTCCTCTCAAGCGTTCATATTGTGGTGGCGGTGGTAGAACAATTCGGTTCTGCAAATCTCATGCAGAAACTGGCTGGAAGCATAGCAATGATTGGATAGCACCTGAGATGTCAGCAGGAAAATTTCCTTGCAATCTCCAGAGCAGTTTTGGTTTCCTTTTTTTCGAACGTGAAAAAGGTGACAAGCGGGTGGCCAAACATACATACAGCACTTAAAAACAACATCAAAACAGCGCACTTGAAAGACATATTTCAAGGCGCACAGTACAATGAGGTAAGGCAGGAAAGAGGGGAGCTCTCACTCTCATGTCTCGCTTGGTGCACAAAATAGATACATACACCCACCTAGCCTCATCAGTGAAAAGGGCATAATAATGTGTGTTTAAAGCATGTCCACCACCACCCCCTAGACTGACCCAGCAAGTTCCAAGTCTTCCCTCTCCTGCTAAGTCCCCTCTCTTTAAAATGGATGGTTTTCAAAGAGGATTAGAGGAATGCATGGAGGATAAAGCTATCAGTGGTAGTATGCCTCTTAATAGCAGTTGCCAGAAACCACAAGGAAGGAGAAGGCCATTGCTCTCAGATGCTGGTTGTGGGCAGGGGCGTCATAGGGTGGGGGCGGTGGGGGCGGGCCGCCCCTCGTGCCGCCCCTAGGCGGGTGTGTGCGGTGCTGCTGCTCCCGGGGTGACGGAGGGAGCGGCGGCGCGTCCCACCACTCCCATGCGCCGCCGCTCCCTCCGTCACCCCGGGAGCAGCAGCGCTGCACGGACGAGGCTCCCGAAGTGGCGGCCCGGCATACCCCAGGGGCGGGGGCGTCGCTGCGCGCGCGTGCGTCATGACGCACACGCAGCGATGCCCCGCCCCCGGGGATGCCGGGCCGCCGCTTTCCGGAGCCTCGGTGGGCTGGAAAGAGCCCCGAAGCCGCAGCCTGGCAGCCCTTTGCGCTATGGCTGCGGCTTCGGGGCTCTTTGTAGCCCGCCGATGCCCCCAAGCCCCCGCCCGGCATACCCCAGGGGCGGGGGCGTCGCTGCGCGTGCGTCATGACGCACACGCAGCGATGCCCCGCCCACGGGGATGCCGGGCCGTCGCCGTGCGTGCGTCATGACGTCATGACGCACGCACGGCGACGCCCCGCCCCCCAGGGGTGCCCCTTGGCTTCCCGCCCCGGGCAGCCAAGGGGCTAGGAACGCCTCTGGTTGTGGGCTTCCCATAGGCATCTGGTTGGACACTGGGAGAACAGGATACTGGAGTAGATGGGCAACTGGCTTGATCCAGCAGAGGTCTTCTTATGAGCTCTCCTGTTTGCTTCCTATTTACTTACTCATCGTGTGAGCCTGCAGCCTTGCATGATATATTCGGGGGAAGAAAAGGTTAAGGAGTAAACCCTACGCAAATCAGGAATGGAGTCTCTAGGACGATTGGGCAGTGCTTGTACACCTCTTTGCAGCAACTCCTGCAGACATGTTAGCGCCAGAATTCATTGCTCTGCTCTCCCTTGGACCACATCTGGGAGGCCAAAGGGGTGTGTGTTTTGTCATCTGGGCAGCCCAGGAATTCCATGTACACTGTCCAGGTTTGCGCCCCAGGGTGGTCACTTCGGTGCTACTAATGCAGTAGTTTGTTTGTCTTTTCCCCCAGAGGTGGGTGCCATTGCCATTTTAAGACAAAGAAGGAGCCATTCATGGTGAGTTCGGGCATGTCTTTTTCCATAAAAATAGCACCGAGGGAGGCTATTGGGGTGGTCTGCATGCTGATTAAACCACACAGTGCGTGGGTAAGTGGGGGGGGGAGTAATTTGTCTCGTCTCAATGTCACAGAAGGAGCACAGCAGCCAAAAGCACACTACCCGGGCCGCCACCTGCCATGCCCACCCCTTGCTCTGACACACTCACACACACACAAAACACACACACATTTCACCTGATCGCAAACCAATTATCCCAGGAAACTTGACCCCGCAAGGGATGAAATACTTTAAGCTGCATCCTAGGTTTTCCCCCTCAGCAATAAAGATGAGTTAACGGCTTTTCTTGGCCCAAAGAGCAGGTGTATAAATTACAACCGCCGAAACCTTGGGTTAAGCAAAGACAACTTGATATGGAGCCTGGCTCCCAGCTTCTCCCTGGGGAGCTGAGACTAGCAGGCCACTCCGAGGAAGAAGGGGAAGGGGAGGGGGTGTTGAAAAGTTAATGGGAGGTGTGCTTGGAGAAAGAATGAATGTTTATTAGAAATATATGTCCTTGCGGGGGGTGGGCATGTGTGCACAGCGTGCCTGCCTGCTTGCATTTAGGGAGGATTTACTGTCCGTACGTGCCAAGGGAGTATATTTGAATAAGAATTCCTCTGCAGATTTGGATAGTGCTCCCGGAAGTGAACAGCGAGGGGTACTTTCGCAGAGGTCTCACGGGGGTTTAAAAGCCCAGCTTCTGCTGATTCTGGGAGGCCTGAGTTCAAATTCCTTGGTATCAAATTCCCCATCTGTAGAATCTACCCGCTTAGGGTGGTGGCGATGGGGCAAGCACAATAAAGGCCGTGAAACCTTCCACCATATAAGAGTGCCATCGTACGCCCCTCAGTACAAATTTATGCATGTTTACGCTGGTGTGTACCCCACTGATTTCTCATTTATTTCAGTGGGATTCTGTATTAAATGTTGCCTTTGGTCCTAGGCTTAGGAACACAGGAAAGTGCCTTATACTGAGTCAGAGCACTGGCCCATCTCGCTCAGGTAACTACCAACCCATCAGCTTGACATCAATACCAGGGAAGGTCCTAGAACAGATCATTAAAGTTGGTCTGAAAAGGATCCTGTGATTGCTAATACCCAGCATGGGTTTCTCAAAAACAATCATGGTCTGAAAAGGATCCTGTGATTGCTAATACCCAGCATGGGTTTCTCAAAAACAATCAAGCTCATTTCTTTTTTCTATCAGAGTTACAAGCTTCGTGGATCAGGGGAATACTATAGACGAGCCTCTCGAGCTTGCTGATAGGAAGGTCGGTGGTTCAAATCCCCGCAACAGAGTGAGCTTCTGTTGCTCTGTCCCAGCTCCTGCCAACCTAGCAGTTCGAAAGCACGCCAGTGCAAGTAGATAAATGGGTACCACTGCGGTGGGAAGGTAAACAGCATTTCTGTGCACTCTGGCACTCGTCACGGTCCTCCATGCGCCAGTAGCAGTTTAATCATGCTGGCCATGTGACCCGGAAAGCTGTCTGTGGACAAACGCCGGCTCCCTTGGCCTGAAAGTGAGATGAGCGCCGCAACCCCATAGTCACCTTTGACTGGACTTAACCGTCCAGGGTCCTTTACCTTTACCTTTTACCTATAGACATAGTGTACATTGATTTTGCCAAAGTCCCCCATAATATTATTGTGGAGAAGCTGGTAAAATGTGGGCTGGATGAGGTTACTGTTAGGTGGATACGTAGTTAATTGACTGACCAAACCCAAAGAGTGGTTAGTAATGATTCCTTATCATCCTAGGTGACGAGTGGAGTGCCACAGGGTTCTGTCTCGGGCCCATCATTGTTCAATATTTTTTTTATAAATAATTTGGATGAAGGAATTGAGGGAATGGTCACCAAATTTTCAGATGACGCCAAACTGCAAGGGGTAGCCAATGCCACAGAAGACAGAATCGGGATTCGGGATGACATTAGCAGATTGGAGAACTGCGCCAAAACTAACAAAATGAGTTTCAACAGGAACAAAGGTTCTACACTTAGGCAGGAATAACCAGATGCATAAATATAAGATGGCTTGCAAGTAGTACAAGTGAAAAGGATCTAGGGGTCTTAGTGGACCACAAGCGAAACATGAGTCAATGGTGTGATGCACCAGCAAAAAAAAAGGGGGGGGGAGCTAATGGTATTCTAGGCTGTATCAGTAGTGTCCAGATCAAGGGAAGTAATAGTACCACTCTATTCTGCCTTGATCAGGCCTTCCGTGGAGTACTGTGTCCAGTTCTTGGAAGGATATTGACAAGCTGGATCATGTGCAGAGGGCAGCGACCAAGATGATCCAGAATCTGGAAACCAAGCCTTATGAGGAACAGTTGAATGAACCTTTTCAGCAGGGGGCCATTCCACTGTCCCTCAGACCTTGTGGGCGGCCGGATTATGTTTTTTTTGGGGGGGGGAATGAATGAATTCCTATGCCCCACAAATAACCCAGAGATGTATTTTAAATAACACATTCTACTCATGTAAAAACACGCTGATTCCCGGACCGTCCACGGGCCGGATTTAGAAGGCGATTGGGCCAGATCCGCCCCCCGGGCCTTAGTTTGCCTACCCATGTTTTAGACTCTCCTTCATTTGAGGTTTTTAAGCAGAGGTTGGATGGCCATGGATGCTTTAGTTGAGATTCCAGCGTTGTGGGGGGGGGGTTGGACTAGATGACCCTTGAGGTGTGCCTTCTAACTCTACAATTAAATGATTCTATGGTGCCTCTTCAGCCTGCTGACCTCATTTCCTGCTCCTTCTGTCGTGTTGGGACACAGAAGAGGAGACACATTGTGTGTCTCTGCTGAGGTCAAGGACCAAATATGGTGCCTCGCAACTCCCAACTTAGGCAGAACCAGGAGCTCTTTACAAACAGGCATGTATTTCCTGTAATAAACTTAACTTCCTCATTTTCCATACTAAGAGTCTCAGTGTGATTGCTTCCAAAGGTAATCATGTTCCTCTGAGGTATTTTGGTGCACAGTTCAGGCTTCTGCTGATGCATAAAAACTCCATATGCTATCACTTATTGCTCCCTCAAGCGACACTGTCCTTACCTGCTTCCCCCTTTGGCTCAGAACCGCCTCCCAGAACACCCATACGAACCCATCTGTCTTACTAACTTCAGATCTCTCCTCAAAACCCAACTTTTCTGTGAAGCCTATGGCTCCCCATATTCTGCTGTACTGCATAACTGAAATGATGGCATATCTCCCCCTACCTCCACCCCCCTCCATTTCCTCTGGTGTATCCCTTCTGTCTATCTCTAGTCTAGATGCGGGGAGCCTTTGCACACCCACCCACCAATGTTGCTGAACTACAGCTCCCATCATCCCTGAACTATTGGCCATGTTTGCTGGGGCTGAAAGGAATTGGAATTCGGCAACCGTCAACTCCTAAGCATTCCCATCCCTGCTCTCAATGGGAAGCTCTTCGGGGCGGGGAGCTGCCCTCTCATTCTTTTTTTAAAGACCACGTATACGCAACGGGGTGAGCTCCCGTTGCTCGGTCCCTGCTCCTGCCAACCTAGCTGTTCAAAAGCATGTCAAATTGCAAGTAGATAAATAGGTACCGCTCTGGCAGGAAGGTAAATGGCATTTCCGTGTGCTGCTCTGGTTTGCCAGAAGTGGCTTAGTCATGCTGGCCACATGACCCGGAAGCTGTACGCCAGCTCCCTCGGCCAGTAACGCGAGATGAGCGCCGCAACCCCAGAGTCGGACACGACTGGACCTAATGGTAAGGGGTCCCTTTACCTTTTTATACGCTACTGCAAAACAGCAACAATAAGACCGTTTTGCTCTGTTAATAAACAGACAGGTTAGCCCTTGTGGTAGAAACACTGGATCCAAGGCTACGGCCATTTTTACTTGTCCAGGTTTACAGATCATAGAGGGAAATTGGCCTTTAGCAGGTGGTGCTATAGAAGGTGTCGCTGCTGATCTCTGTAAAAATTTTATTGGTACCTTGTGGGTTTTAACGGTGGTTATATCATTGTATTGTTTTCTTTCCTTCAATTTCTGTTGTCAGGCACCCTGTGCTCCAGTTAGAGGACGGGCAAGATATAAAAACCACGACTGAAGGAATGTAGATGAACGGCATCCGAAAGCACTTCAAAGATTTTTGCTGGGACCAGTCGCCCTGTGCTGGACGGACCAGCAAGATGGCTTATGAGAGGAAAGCAGTTTTCTTGTTCTGCAGGATGAATGTTCAGCTGAAACCTTCAAAATTTTCCAGAGTTTCTGATTTGATCCTGGAATGTCCCGCTTTTCCTTTGGACATCCCTGTTTTCATCAGAGAAATGTTGTAGGGTATAGAGCATGGGTAGGCAAACTAAATAAAAGCACACATTCTACTCATGTAAAAACACACTGATTCCCGGTCCAATCGTCTTCTAAATCTGGCCCGCAGACGGTCCGGGAATCAGCGTGTTTTTACATGAGTAGGATGTGTGGTTTTATTTAAAAATGCATCTCTGGGTTATTTGTGGGGCCTGCCTGGTGTTTTTTTACATGAGTAGAATGTGTGCTTTTATTTAAAATGCATCTCTGGATTATTTGTGGGGCATAGGAATTCCTTCATTATTATTTTTTTCAAAATATAATCCAGCCCCCTACAAAGTCTGAGGGACAGTGGACCAGCCCCCTGCTGAAAAAGTTTGCTGACCCCTGGTATAGAGTTAAGCTTGTCCCCACCTCCACCCCCAGCCAAGGAGATAAGGAACTACACAACCTTTAAAAGAAATCTGAAGGCAGTCCTGTATAGGGAAGTTTTTCCATGTTTAATGCTTTGTTATGTTTTTATATATGTTGGAACCCAGTCTGATGAGTGGGGCATACATAATAAAATTAATGTTTTTATTATAGAATAGGACTTCCCTATTTTCATCGGGAAAATGCTAGAAGGTATGTCACTTATATATGAAAACGCACCCCTCCTACCGCCATGGCACCAGCCCTAATGTGGAATGAAAGGCGAGGCATTTCCTCTTCGGTACAGAGTAGGCTACAGACGCATCTCTCCTGAACTTTACTGGACGGCCAAAAAAAAATAAAAAATAACCCAGACACTGCTTTCTACACGCACACAAACACGCTCCCCTCCGCCGCCAAGGCTGGCGAGGGAAGAAGCTCCAAGCCGGCCCATAAAAATGCAGATTGGGGCTCCGCAGATGAAATAGCACGCGGGTGTATAAATCGCTCTCCAGCAAGCCCGCAAGATGGATCGGCCCCCATTGAAATTCCGCTGCAGTGATAATTAAAGCGTGCAGCGGTCCAAGCGCTGAATTATGGCCTTGCAGGGGCTGGCTGGTGCGGCGGATGGTGCACCTCGGCTCGGGGCCCAGCAAATTGCTCCCCGGGCCGGCCGCGGCGTTTTATCGCCCACCTGGGCTTGCCTGCCTTGCGGAGGAGTTGGCTCCATCCTGAGAGACACTAAAGCTGCCTGCTTGATTTACGGCGCCCCTTCTTCCCCAAGCCGATTACAGGCAGGGTTTTGTCAGGACTGGCAGCAGGCGGAGGGCAGAGCCCCCCTCCCCCCCCCCGGACGGCAGAGGGGTGCAAAAGACAGGCAACGGGACAAGGAGAGACCCACCGATGCTCCCGATTTGCAAGCAGCATCAGGGGACCTGGGTGGGGGCAGGGAGCATTGGCATCACACTTTCACTAGATCAGTGAAATCACTAGATCACTAGCTTCATTGGGTGTCTTGCTCCCTCTGAACAGCGGAGAGAGGGCATACCCTCCAACATTCCTCCGATGAAAATAGGGGTGCCCAGGGCTTCCCCCTCCCCCTCCCCCAGTTCTGGCACCTCTCAGGTGGGCGCCAGTGCCATTATAATTGAAGAAGGGAGGCGTTCATGGCGAGCTCCGGCACCACTAGAAGCTGTCAGGTTGGGACTGTGGGGAGACCCCTGTTCAAATCTCCGCTCAGCCACGAGGTTCGTGGGGTGGCTGGCATTTTTTTTTGGGGGGGGGGGTCTCGCTCAGTCTGGCCTCCCTTGCAAGGTTGTTGGGAGGATAAAGGGGGTGGGATGGAGAACTGTGTGCGCTGCCTTGACGGAAACGCAGAATAGAAATAGATAGAAAGGTAGGTAGGTAGAGTTAAATCCTGTTTTCTGACGCAGAAAACAGGATTTAACTCTTGAGCCACGTCTCAAATTAAAAGTGCGACTCGGGGACGTCCGCGATGGTGCCACCACGCCTGTATTAAAAGCCGCCCCCTCCCCAAGCTTGCAGGTAGCATCCCACCGCAGTAACAAGCTACATCTGCCCCCCCGTGTCTCCATGCCCAAGGTTGCCGTCGGTCGGGCTTAAGGAACCATGCTTAAAATCGAGCAGCATCCCGAACTCCAGCCAAGAGCGCCATACACACAAACCCACTCCCGACAGCATCGCCCCCGAGTAAAGGGAGAAGGCAGCGAGCTCTTCCCTAGGAAGCCATTGCAGTACCACCCCGGACCAGCAGATGGCGCGACGGGAGGAAAACCCCCCTTTAAAAAACCATTAATGGGCGCTCTAGCCGCCGCGCTCGTTCAACTACAAATCTTTTCCGGGCGCCGGGCGGATGTCGCGTCATTCCTCCTTCCGCTAGCGCATGCGCGAAAGGGGGCCCTTCTCTCGCGGTCTTCCCCTGAGCAGCAGGTAGGGTCGCCGAGTCCCGGCCGGGGCGGCCTAGGAAGGTTCTCCCTTCGCCGGGTTCGCCCGGCCTCGGCCTCCCCCTTCCCAGGCCTTTTCCCTCCCCACCCCCCTCATGCTTCCAGGCCTTCAGAGGAGTTATAGCGGGGTTTGACCGGGACGTGCACCGTATTGGCGGGGTTCGAGGGGGAGGAGCTTGCGGTGGGCGGAGCCACCCTTGGGAACGTTCTTGGGCGGGGCGTGGAGTTCAAGGAGCTTCCTTCCCACGCCAGCCTGGGGGGGGGGGGGTCCGCAGCTGGTTCCGCCTATGGCCTGAGGGCGTAGCGGATCTGCCCTAGCTGTGGATGCATTGCAAAGGTCGTGCATCCGTGGAAGCAGGCCCTCGACCACCTAAAAGCTTAGCTCCAGGAAAGGTGCTAGTCCTTAAGGTGCCGGTCCTAAGGCTGCCGCCCCTATTGAGTGGATGGAAATAAATCTGATGCAGCGTACAGAATCGCTGTACAGACAAAGGAGGGCCGAAATTGTTGACTGACCAAAGTGGCGGTCGCTGATCCAAGTGTTGTGGGGCAGGTATATAAATGTAAATATACCATGTCCTCCCTTCCTCCCCCCCCCAGCAAGTTTTTACAACGTTTTGTTTATTTGTTGCATTGATATCCTGCCTTTATTCTTCAAAAAGCTCAAGGTGGTGGACGTAGTGCTCTCCCTCCTGATTTAATCCCCACAACAGCCCTGTGGAGTAGGTTATGCCGAGAGGCAGCGATTTGCCCAAAGTTACTCAGGAAGCGTCGTGGCTGAGTGGGAATTTGAACCCTGGTCTACCAAGCCCTGGTCCAGCACTCTTAACCACTACATATCAAGTTGTAGAATTTGCTAACCGCCTTTATTTGCTCTTGCTGCCAGATCTCTCTGCCTCTTCACAACACACTCGAGTTTTCAAGTCCCCATTTGTATGGTGGCTTGGAGAAGATACAGAGAAACTCTTTTTGTTCCTAATCCTTTGTTTCCCTAATCTTTTGTTTCCCTGTGCAAATGGGGGGGAAATTCTCCCCTGAGCTGTCTCTGTGTACTAGATGTGGTCAGAAGGTAGCTCAGGATCTATGGGTAGATCACCAAGTTATTTGCAGTAAATTGGCAAAGGTTTCTGATTCCTTTATTTCAGTGGTGAATCGGATCCAGTCAAGCATTGCTTCTGATGGTGACCAGTCAGACATCTATTGGAAGTTCATAAACCAGTTAAGAAGATAACCATACTATTGGTTTGACCCCCAGTTTTGTGTTGCTGGGAAGTATATTGTACCTCCACATAGGGATGGGTGACCCGTCGCCCTCTAAATGTTGGACTACAGCTCCCATAATTTCTGAGCATTGGCCATCCTGAATTGGTCTGATGGAAGTGGGAGGGGTCCAACAATATTGGAGGGCCACAGGTTCCCCACGTAGACTCATTTTAGCTAAGCTAGCTAGTATCTATTTATGCCTAATCCCTTTCTTGAATAAAGAAAAAAAACAAGCTGCCTTGTTCACTAGCTGTTTTAATGAATGCCACATGCTATTAATTGTACTGATTCATAATAGTAGCTTGTGTATACATGAGCGATTGAAACCAACTTAAGCTCAACAAGCCATTACAGGTAATACTGTGGGGAGCAAATGTGCTTCCAGTTGTGTGGACTTGCCCTCAGGTTGCATCCACCCCTGGAGCAGTCTGCCGGATTGCATATACTTTAAGGAAGATGTCAGGCCTTGCATGGAATTGCACAGTGCAGATGCTGATCCTGAGGGTACAGATAGTGAAAATCATGCCAGGATAGTCATCTGCAAGGCAAATTGCATGGATCAGTTGCTTATGTGCAGCCGATCTGATAGATGCAGCCCAGGTTTATCAGAGAACACCTAAACTATGGTATACTATTGGTGTGCTAGCTTTGATTAACAGGAACACACAGAGCCTTTTATGGCAGTTCTTTTGTAGTTCTCTCTTCAATGGCCTCTAAATATTTTGGCATCTTCCAGAGGTGATATACAGCACACCTTGCTTAAGCAAATAATATTTATGCAAAGTTTATTCTAGTAGTATATTTTCTTTCTTTTTTAAGAATTGCACTGGTCCTATTTTATAAATATCACAGTACTGTCTATTCTGCGCCCTTTGGGGACAGGGTATGATATAAATGCAAAATAAAACACAGGCCTCTTAAGTGTGTTAAGTGGGGAGTTTAGGGCACCAGGATCAAATCTAGAAGAGCCAGCACCAAACCTTTAGCATCTCTTTCCTTCCCATACAGGATGCCCCAAACGTTTGGTCAGCCATGCTTGTGCTGAAGAACTAAATTATTGTGCTGTGTAGGGGCCATATTACTCACAATATGTTTTTGCATGGTTGCCTGAATCAATGGCCTCTCTTCCACTTAATATGGCTGTGCATCAGTTTTTTGTAGTCCTCCACTAATTAACTGCCACACATCTTAAAAGCCATGTGGACTTCTATTGGTAGCAAGTAATAGAAGTTGTAGGAACACTTTCTCCTAATGCCATGTTGTTTAATTCTTTTCCAGCTGTTGAGTGTGGCCACCCCCAGCGTCCCTAAATATGTATACCTGTGCAAAGTTCGTCTCTGCTCCCGCCCTTGTGAGTAACTTAGATGTGTCTTGTATTTTTCAATAATGCATTGTTTCAAATCAAGTATTTGCTTATGTCGGCAAGTAGGTTAAAAAGGATTAATAATCTGCATAACTGTAACTTTGCTATCATGTATGGAAAATAGACAAATCTGTAATGCAATAGCTTCCACAGGTTCTTTTAGTTTCTGTTGTCATTTTATCTTTCATTTGAAAAAGGAGGAGCATATTACCAGTTCTCATGATTGCAAAGAAAAACATCTGAAAACATCATGGCAGCTTTTGCTATAGAACTATAAATCAAAGTATGTTGGAGAGGATTTTAATGATGGATGGAGCTTGGCAGAGCTCTTAGTTCCTGTCCCTCTGTTCCTGTCCCTTCCTTGTTCTTTTGTGAATTAAAAGCAAAACAAGGCATGAACACACATTAGCACTCATGTTGCATGCTGGACCATGCAGTTCTAAAATGAAATCACACCACTCCTGTCTGTTCTGTTCTGCCCCTGTCTCTTTCTCTCCCTGCTGCCCCCCCAGCAGCCCAGGTCAGAATATGGTTTTCACTGCCATTGTCATGTCACATTCCCAGCACCACTGTAAGGGATAGAATGCAGTAGAACTAGGGGGTCCTCCTCCCCCCCCCCAGCAGTTGCTACACATAACGAGAGGTGGGCAAAACTGAAAATAGCAATACCATGCAAACATAATTTTAGTTGCATGCCGCAGGCGTTCCATAGTTAAAGCCATTCTAAGGGTGGCTTACAACATGAAAAAATACAGTACATTATTCAAGCACAACAAATGTCAAACAATAAGTAAAACATCCAAAAAGGTACACAACCAAATTGAACAACTTACACATGAATCCCAATAAAGATACAAAAAGGTAATATCAGTAACCACAATAACACCACCACCACCCCACACACAAAACCCGTTGAGCAATACCCCAACTATTCCTTCTGTGATCTTGGGATGTGCTGCTCTGGCACTGCTGTGTTCCATTCACGTTTTCCTAGCCTTGTCTGTGAGTTGCTTTCAATAGTGGAGTGGGATCAGTAGATTTTCCCCACCCCCTTCTTACTTACAGGAGTTGTTATTTTATTTTGGGCTTGACCCAGAAAGTAATTGGTGGCTGGAGCTCATGCTACCTGAAATGCCTCAATCTGCTCCCTTGGTTGGTGTCTGAATCATGGGGGCTGTTCCCTCATCACTTTACTAAAGATCATATTTTGAGTCCCACACATTTGGCAAATACAGAATGACCAGGGTAGCATCACATCCCAGTTATGAAATGGGCGGAGAAAGGGCAAGGTGCCTTCCTCTCATATTATTAACTGCAGCATTGGCAGGCAGAGGACAAAGTGCAAGCTATTGGGCCACACGACATAGTTTATTGTTCTATTTCATAAGATTTATATAATGCTTGATTGTAGAAAAAAAAACTCAGTGCTTTATAATTATATATCGCTTCCCATTAGAAAAAGTCCCAAAGCAATTTTCAAGCAGAGTAAAAATACAAACATGTTAAAAATATAGCTGGAGTACAAACATCCTGTCATTGGTGCTGTCCAAATGCCTGGCAGCACAAGGCCAAATGCCCTGTAGAAACCTCCCTTGAATCTGGGGTGTTTGCTGAAGAATACAACTTTCTGAGAATCTTACTTCAGGCAAACGTCGAAGTGGTTTTCATGAAATCATTCAAGACGATAGCATTTCCTCCTCCGCACTGAAACCTCCAAAAATGGCCCCCCAAGCAGGGAAATCTGGTGTCTATTCCACCCCCACACTGGCTTCCTCCAAATGACCATCAGGAAATTCCACCTGGTTAACAGTTGGCGGGAGGGGGAGGGAAATATGTCCCATCCCCAGGTGCTGTCTCTTCCACTCTACAGTGGCTCCCAAGTAGTTGAAAGGGCTGAGTTTCAGCCCAGCCTCTGTGTTCTGCTGGTTCCTGAAGTTGTAAGAGGCTTGATGTACAGCCATTTATAGAAATGGCTGCCAGGAGCTTGGCTTTCATTTGCAAATAGAACAGAATCCTAGCATTAATTGCTGATGTGCATTTCAGTAAAGTGTTCAGTGCTGGGGAATGTTTGCCAAAACCAGTAAGGGCTCAGAAGGATTTCTGGTGGCCAAGGTTTCAGTGCAGGGATAAGGAATGCTTTTCAGCCTAAGGGCCACTGGGCAACCTTTTGAGGGCCGCATGCTAATGTTGGGCATGATCAGAGGTAAAAGGGAGCAGGGAAACAATTTGTACAGTAGGCTAGTTTCTACACCCACACCCCTCTGTTCTCCACCTGTGCAAGGATGATCAGTGGTCAAGGAACACATTTCAACCAGGCAAAAACACTCAAGGGTGTGAAACAGGGCTGGTAAAGGGGAGTGGCCTTGGGGAGAGTCCCAAGGGCCAGACAGAGAGGCTTGGAGGGCCACATTTGGATCTTGGGCCTGATGCTCCCCACTGTCTCGCATATGTTGCTGTCCCTTCTTTCTCATGTCTAGCCAAAGCAGAACAAATTATGGCAAACAGAAAGCTTACTTAGTATATGTAAAAGTTATCCAGCTTGCCAGGCTCAGACTTTTAACTTTTTTAAAGCATGCAGAATATGCCCTGAATTGATGATGCATGGGAACGGAACAGGGTACCTGCCATGTAGAAAGCAACAATATGCTTTACATGGTGGAGGGCAAGGTAGAACTAGGGTGGGAGTCACATGTAGCTAGTAGACAGTTTAGACTAGTGCCTTTTATGCAGTGGCTCCTCATTTGTAGGCTGATTAACACCCAATATCCTTTTAAATGTGTGAGGGTGGAGAGTGTTTTTGTTCTTATTTTTATTACATATTTTGTTTTTTTTTATCTTGTATTTTTTATGTTATGAACCTCCCTGAGATCTACAGATGACAAAATAAACTAAATAAATAATCAGTCAATCACACAATCAATTCTCTGCTGCCACTAGGCCACCTGATTTTGTTCTGAAAATTAATTCCATGAGATACAGGCCCCATTTCAGAATATGTTCTTTACCAGGAAGAATTGTTGCTGTGCTGACCAACGAGGGGGTGTTCAAGTCATAGTTTCACTATCACTTCTAGTTACAGACTGCCTCAGACTAGATTGCATTTGCAAGAAAGTCCTTGTTGTGAGTGAGAATTTTGCATGTATTCACAGCTTGTATATTTCCCCTCTTGCAGATAAAGAACAGTTCCTGGTTGCTCTGTAGGCCCATCTCTGCCTCTGTGCTGAACAGGCCTGAGGTCAGGACGAAGGAGGTAAATTTGGTGTGGTACGGCTTCCAGCTACATGCAAGGGGAAAGAGACCATTGGATCTCAAAAACATAATGCTGATGTGACCAGCAAAGGTTGTCTAGGGCGATACTCAGTGGCTGAGTAGAAAAAGGAAATAAGGGGGAGATCCTTTCTAGAACTGCTGGCTCTGCTGGGCCTTTTGGATTATGTGTGTAGCAGCAGTGCTCAACTGTATACCTGACCTACAATTTATTAAAGTAGTACCCCGTGTTACGTACGCGATCTGTTCCGGGTTGTGCCACGTAACCCGGGCGTACGTAATGTGAACAAACAAACAAAAAAACCCGGAAGTTTGCGGGGTTTTGCGCTTCTGTGCATAGTGCGCAGAATGCTTGCACACACCCACACATTGTGCGCGTTCCATGGAGGACTTCCAGGTTGCGGAGGTGCGTAACTCGAACGTACGCAACGTGGAGCATACCCAACACGAGGTATGACTGTATTTTAGATGTCAGTCACTAGGAGGCATGATACTACAGGGCTGATTTTTTTCTTAGGCTGTACAATTATGGTGTCTGCCTGGTAACTAAGGACCACTTTTTGATACTCTAGTACTTATCATTCTTAGACCACCTTTCCTCTGGGGAGTGCAGGGTGGCTTGTGTTGTATCCTCACAAACATAAGTGTAACTTAAACCAAGCTCTTGGGGTTGTAGTGAGAAAGTGAACAGATGACCAGTTTACAAAATTTCTAAGTTGGAGGGGATCTGCCTCACCTCTTTCTAGCTTCAAGGAACACTTTCCGGATCAACTCCTCATTTATTTATTCCCCTTTTATCCTGGCTGTGTCCCCTCTCACCCATTACTTCTCCTAAGGTAGATTCAGCTAAGAGATGGTGGCTGGCCCAGGCTCACCCACTAAGCTTCATAGCTGAGCAGAGATTTGATCCTAGGGATCTGATCCACTGCATGACAATGGCTTTTTATTTACTTATTTTATTATTATTTAACAGAATTTGTATACCACTAAATTGCAAATTTACAAAGATTATAATATATATATTAAAATTGTCAGTAAAAGTTAAAAACATTTAAAGCACACACACACACCAAAGAATAGATAAACCCAACATTATAAACTAAAATTGCAGATTTGAGGAGCCTCTCATGCAGGGTGCCTGAACTTGCGTATTTCTCTGCGTGAACTGTGGGCACTCCATAGCGCACGCAAGTCCCCTGTAGCTGTAGCGAAGATTGATTGACAACAACGAGGCCCCACTTTCCTAGAAGCAGCAGTGCAGATGTGGCTCCATTGCTAACCTTGATTCCCAAAACTATAGGCTGCTCCTGCCTTGGAGTAAGCTACTTTGAACTCAGTAGGACTTGTGTCTACTGAGACAAGTGTTGCACCCTAAGCAGCCCCCATCCCCGACTTGTTGGCCATTGTTTATCCAATTCAGAATCCCCACTCCCAGTTTTCTGGGGGCAGTGTTTGAAAAAAATCAGGGTTAAATTTACTTGGAAATAGAATCCTGCCATTTAAGTTACAAGCAGCTTCAAAACAGTATCTTATTCTCCATTTCTTTTTCTTTTTTCTCCTCCCAGCCTTGTCTCTCAGGTGCTCACAATGAGCTCTTGCCAGTGTTGCGCCGGGAGTTCCAAACCAGCACTGTTTCCAGGGACATTGATACTGCCGCCAAGTTTATTGGTGCTGGCGCTGCCACCGTAGGTGTAGCTGGCTCTGGTGCTGGCATCGGGACCGTATTTGGCAGTCTTATCATTGGCTATGCCAGGTATGTTTGGATTTTTGAGCACCACGCTTTTAAGTCTGGAGTTACGTTCTTCATTCACCTGCGGCTTACAGAGAAGCCAGGCAATGCTGCTGCCAACTGCTTGCACTCAGCATTGTTGTCTTCCTGTTTCTTCGGACCTGATTTGGGCCTCTTATTTAAAACATGTTTCCAGTGCATTGTAAACTGGCAAAGTTCTGTTGAGGTTTTTCAGGGTTGCTGTGCCTTTAGTTAGAAGCTTCCTCCTTGCAGGTTCAGCTTCTGATCGCTTTCCTGTTGCTGTGGCATTATTGATAAATTGGCTTGTGATTATTCAGTTCCTTTTGTAGGGACTAGTAATAGGGGGAGTAGTACTTCCTCTTCATTGCTTTCTTTTCCCCTAAAAATGCAAAATAGTGCTGTTTCACAAAGAAAAAAGAGAGGAATCCTGTAATTAAGCCCACTGCAGAGAACCAATTTACAGGACTATTTATCAGTAATGCCATGTATGTTCTGAAAAGGAAACACTAATAGGCAAATGCCACAAGGGGAAGCTATTAACTGAGAATGGTGGGGCACTGTGCTGAATGGAAATTTAATTCAATTGTATTAAGTAAATACAGTTGAAGGATATTGGCCTTTGTGGTGGGTATTGCCAGATTAATACAGCACTATATTACATGCTGTACTGAATCACTGTTAAATTCCATTTCCAGCTGATGCCTTCACAGTGCTAGAGGGCACTAGTGTGGCAGCAACCCTAGTAAACATTTTGTGGGGTGGTAAATTTTGTAGACTTAAATCAGTGCTTTTCCCCCTAGAAAAATAGGTGCAAGTAATCACCATGAAGTTGTTATAGTAAGTGCCACACTTTTAAATAATACTAAAAGAAGTGTCGGTACTGCGTACCATTGAATACCCCCTGAAAAATAGCACCGGACTTAATTATAAAGCTGGCTGGCTGGGCTGTGGTACTATACTGCTAGACTTTTCAGCAACCGCACACCTGAACAGTACTTGGCCGGAAGGGATGGCTACTGCCTTGACACCCTGTATCAGGGGAGATGGTAGGACTACAGGAGAACCTTAAATTGTAGCATTGGAAGGGATCCTAAGGGTCATCTAATCCAACCCCTGCAATGCAGGAATCACAACTAGATCATATATAAGAATCTATTGGTTCAGGTCCTAGCCTCTGGAATAGGAGAAAACAAGCTTGCTCCATGTGACAGCCCTTTAGATATTTGAATATGGCTATCGTATCTCCTCAGTCTCCTCTTTACCAGGCTAAATGTACTCAACTCCCTCAACTGTTCCTCACAAGGCTTGGTTTCCAGACCCTTGATCATCTTGGTCTCCCTCCTCTGCACACATTCCTGCTTGTCGATAATCCTTCTTAAAACTAGTGCCCAGAAATGGACACAGTACTCTAGGTGTGTCCTGACCAAGACAGAATAGAGCAGAACTGTTACTTTCCTTGACCGGGACACTATACTTTTGTTGATGCAAGCTAGAATAACATTAGCTTTGTCTGTGGCTTCATCACACTTTTCCATTGATGGTTATCCTGTCGTGTCTGTCTCCTTCCCTTGCAGAAACCCTTCCCTGAAGCAGCAGCTCTTCTCCTATGCCATCCTGGGTTTTGCACTCTCTGAGGCCATGGGGCTGTTCTGCTTGATGGTGGCATTCCTCATTCTCTTCGCAATGTGAAGGAGCCGGTTGTGCTGCCTGTCATGTGCTCTCCTCTCTTTCCCCCCTGTGTTTAGTCCAGTGTGTACGACAACCTGATTGTTCTGTGGCAGATAGGGGAAGCCCATCTGTTAACCAAATCTGTCCAGCTCAGAGGGGGCAAGTCAATAAATACTGTATTGGTATACATTTTCTTGATTTTTTTGTTTTTTATGAGTAACTGGCCCCCAATCCTTTCTGCATCATTAGTCAGTGAATTGCACAGTATCATGGAACTTGTCTTCAGCACATCCAATTGATTCCTGAAAAACCCAAGTCCTACCATAAATCTGACATTGGTGAGGTTTTCTTTTTGCTATTTTCTAATTAGACTGGTTTACCTAACAGTATCTCAGTGAATTTAATCAGGCTTCCTCTTGTGGATAGAAATGCAGCCCTGGTATACCTATTACTGCTTCTGATGATGCTGAATGGAGGAGGTCATTATCTCAGCCAATTACAGAGAGTTTTGCATAAATACAGCTTATGTTGTTCAGCTTTTGGTGAGCTTTTTGGCTCCTTGTGTTTTAGTAAATTAAAACATGACCTAGAATCAACCTTTGAATCTTTTCTCTCCCTTTTAAAAGCACTGTTCTGCTAAGGTCATGGAGCACATCCTTTATATGGATTTGCTCCCTAGTAATTTAAGGCAACACTGCGCTTACAGTGCTTCTGTGCCTGTAACTTATCCTAGCCAATGCTGTTTTTAAAATACAAGGAAACTGAAGCCCAGAAAGCCGAAAGCAGGGGTGGGGACCTGTGGC
The DNA here is from genome assembly GCA_900245905.1 of Lacerta viridis. Taxonomy (NCBI): domain Eukaryota; kingdom Metazoa; phylum Chordata; class Lepidosauria; order Squamata; family Lacertidae; genus Lacerta; species Lacerta viridis. Next base: position 97,075 of record OFHU01000237.1, on the reverse strand, counting down.
CCTCTAGATGTTGTTGGACTCAAACTCCTATCAGATCCAGCCAGCATGGCCTGGAAGCAAGGATGGTGGGACCTGCAATCCAGCAACAATGGGAGGGCACATGTTCCCCTTTTACTAAAAAATAATAAGAATAATTTAATATTTATATGCTGCCCATCTGACTGAGTTGCCCCAGCCACTCTGCGCAGCTCCCAACAAAATGTTAAACGTCAACCATTAAAAGGGCTGCCTTCAGATGTCTTCTCATAGTCATATCTGTTTGACATCTGATGGGAGGGCTTTCCACAGGGCGGGCGCCACTTCCGAGAAGGCCCTCTGCCTGGTTCCCTGTAACTTCACTTCGCAATAGTGGGGGAACTGCCAGAAGGAGCTGGGCCTTCAGTGTCTGGGCTGGACAATGGGGGTGGAGATGCTCCTTCAGGTATACTGGGCTGAGGCAGCTTAGGGCTTTAAGGGTCAACACCAACATTTGAATTGTGCTTGGAAACATACTGGGAGCCAATGTAGATCCTAAGGAAGGCACAGGCAGGCTTCCACTCCACAATATTACAATGTGGCGAACCTTTGTGCACGCAGCAGTTTCCATTCTCATGTTCATAAATGGTGCTTATCTCCCATTGTGTCTCTGGGAGTCTGCAGTGTGGCCCTTCTATACAGTACCAGCTCAGTAGAGCTGTTTTCAAGAAAGTGAACATTTGAATTGGGTTGGTGGCTCAGGCCAAGGTTCAGCAGCTCCTACAGAGGCCAGCCCAGATGCTTCTTGGAAGCTCACAGGCAGTTTCTTTTTCAACATGAAGCTTCTATTCAGCTCTCAATCTGTTGGTCACTCCTCCGAAAACAAGTTGAATCAAATCTGCAACCTCAAAAAAAAAAAAACCACCCAGCATAAAACCCAACTACATAAAACCAACACAATATTCTATTTTACAAATTCAGATCTAATACAATTACAGAGCTAATTCCTTTTTTGAAAGCCATATAAGCTGGTGTGTACCTCCACCTTTTCGGTAGTGAGTTTCGTAATAAACATTATGTAAAAAGTGCTTCCTTCCATTGGCTGTGAATCTGCTGCCAGTTGACTTTCGTATGCCCAGGTTTTAAAGATCTTTAAGAAAGCAAGAACTTCCCCTGTTCAAACCGTTCATAATATAGAAAACTCCTCTCTCTTCCTCCCTGCCTGCAAAAAGCTTTTCTTTCCTGTACTAAGAAGCCCTAAATGCCTTCTTTCCCCCAAACCATTGATCTTTTTTAGTTGCCCCTTTCTGCACATTTTCCAGTTCTATGATTAGCAAGGGCTGCATTCTAAAATCATCCACTTGACACGCATGACCCAAATATGCCTCCGCTGGGTGAGCAAATGGCTGGAAACTATTTTAGAAGTTCTAAGGAGCCTGACCTGTATCAGTCAAGAGCTGCTGCTTGTTGAAAGACCCACAGCTGGTCCTGGCAATCTGCTGTTGGGGTTGCTAGGGAACCAGCTGAGCTTGGGTGTTCATTACAGTTGTGCCTGTGTTTTGGAAACCTGCTGATGATGCCAGGCTAGCCCAGTGATAAAAAGTAGCTAAGTGAGCGGTGTTAAATGATCAAAGGAATGCTAACAAGTCTGTATATTTGAATCATGCAAACATCACGTCTAAGACAGACTGTCTTGGGCTGCAGGGGAGGCACAGTTCATGCCAACAAATCACTTAAAGGGTAATACTTCTGCCATAAATCAATATCCTGAATTCAGAGGAGGAGAAACAGAACTGGAGGCTGTTGTAGATGCTAAGAAATTCATTCCAGCAGTTTGCCAGATGAAACAAACCCACCCACCCCATTCTGGCAATTTTCCTGACGGACACACTTGGGCCAATTTTGGGGGGCATGAGGAAGAGGGTGGAAGCCCCGTTACAGTAGCAGGACACTCGAGTTGATTTCTGCCCCCTGCTCCTAACCTATCGTTGCAAAGCAATTACTTCTGAGATGTAGCACAGCGGTGGGGAATCTGTCAACCCTGACCATCGGCCATGCTGGCTACAGCTGATGGGAGGTGGGATCTAACAACATCTGGGAGGACACAGGTCCCCAGCACTGCTAGACTTTGTAAACAATAGTCATGGGTGTGCCGTAAGCCTGGCATTAAAGTAGCTATGTTACGTTTAACTCGCTTGGATTCCCCCGCCCACTTCAGTAAAGAAAGTGCCGTGGTGTTGAAGACTGTGTAAATAAACTGAATGTAATGTAAGCAGTTCTGCTGCCCAGACTCGTGGAGCTGTGCTAAGGCTCTAGAGAAGAGTTTTGGTGGTGGGAGGGTTTCTTTGCAATGCAGTCTCCCTACATCTTCATTTTCGGGGCCAGTACAAGTAAGGAGGTATCCAATAATTTTGAAGACAGGAATGCACCTCACCAGCTCCTAGAACTGAGTTTTCCATAGACTTGTGTCTTTTTTTAGGAGGGAGAGCTGGGAACAAAGAAAGGTTCCCTCTTTGCTTGGCAAAAGCTGCAAGCTGGCCCACTTTCAAGCACAAGCCAGTAAAGAGAATTTGGGCACAGATCCATGGTGGTCTCTCTCCAACCAGCGCAGAAAAAGCAAATGCCTTAAGTTAAGCCCTTGCTTAGATCTTCAGCTACATCGTAATATTCCTGCTCTGCCCGATTAAGAACTTCATAAGGGGTGGCACTGAAGATTGGAATAGGTTTCTTCTATGAGATTTCTTGTTCGGATGCCGTGGTATATATCTAAATGTTGCCATCAGTACTATACAGTTTAAAGGGAGTTTTAAGAAGCTATTGCCTACAAGATGGGTTGCCAATTTCAAAGTTGATTTTAGTTAAGAACTGGAGGGGGGGGAAACTTGTCACTTTTAACACCTTTTTGGGTTTGGCCCTGCCCACTTGTGGCACACGTCCCAAGGGCAGAAAGGTGTTCCTCACCTCTGTCTTAAAATAGCTTTTCAAAAGAAATATGGACATTCTGGCCTGATTCAGATATACTAACCATAGTTTAGCGAAAAAAGAGTAGGCTGCAGCCACGTACAGGAGTTCAGAAGCTTGTGCTTCCAGTTTAGGTTCACATCTGCTTCTTGTGTAGTCTGAATGCCAAAACTAGATAATCTTAAAACAGTCTTCACCAGTCTGGTGTGCTCCAGCTGTTCTGAGCTAAAACTTAAATCAGCCCCAGCCAGCACAAGGATAATCTTAAGTATAGTTAGTTTGAAACAAGTCGCCTTCAAACCATGCATTGTAAAGTTGGCTTCTTTAAGCAAACCATACATTATATAAGAATCACAGTTTGCGGTTGGGATGGCACACTAAACCATAGCTACCGGTAGTCAAAATCAGAAGTGAAAGCTTCTGAACGGCCTTAAGGCAGATACCACAATAGACAGATAACTATGCAGTCTCCTCTGCCTTTAACAGCGGCCCATCGCACAAAAACAAAATTCCATGCTGCATTGTTCAGCCGTGTCCTATTAGCCCTATGATCTGTCTACACTGATGACAAACTATAGTTCTTGCCTGTGTTTTTTCCCTGGCAGAGCTCCTGTGCCATTAATAGCTGTGTGACGGGCAATTTCAACAGGTGCATCTCTGACCTGCAAAAGGTTGCCACACAGCCTGTTAAAGGAACAAGCATTTCCAGAAAAGAGGGATTTACTCTAATGAAAACAGTACTTTAATTCCCGCTGTGTTTTTTTCAATCAATGCCCTTCTTCCCTTGCATCAGTGGCGATTGTAGCTGTAGAATGCAGTGTTTATTACTGCGAGATGGGTACACGTGACAAGAGTCATTTTTGGATTCTGAGCCAGGTTGGGGAAACTGTGACCCTCCACATGTTGTTAGACTCCAGTTCCCATCAGCCCTAGCCAGCATGACCAATGGCCAGGGATGATGGGAGCTACAATCCACCAATATTTGGAGGGCTGCAGGCTTCTCGGTGCCGTTGCAAGAGATAGTTAGAGGTTGGAGATGTAAAAGGAAGTGAAGGAAGAAGGTTTTGCCACCTCTAGCTGCCATGTGTGCTTTTGCGGGAAGTTGTGTTTTGTTCTTTGGGGACTCTTGTTCTACAAGGATGACATCTAATCCTGGCAAGCAAAAGTGGATCGGTTCCATTTTTAAGCAAGACGACCAGGCCCATTTTCAGGTCCATTCTGTCCCTCCCCTCGTTTTTTAATCAATTTCTCTCAAGCTGGCTAGACTCGGAGGTATATGACAGCTCATTTGCCAGCATGCAGGGAGAGTTACCATGGTTTAAATTGTAGTAAGGGTCATAAATTTAATTAATGGAAATTGCAGGAAATAGTATCTTGCTCACTTACATATCATTAGCTTAATCTGGAGTATATTACTTCCAATGACACATTATTGTTAACAAGGCTGTTAATGCTCTCTCTTTTAGATCTAGTGCCTGGTTAACTGGAACCTCTCATGCCTTTCTCCCTTTGTTGCCACTAAGTCTTTTCAGCACTTGAAGAGATCTTTAGGCTCATAAGGTTCCAGGGTGGCAGTATCTGGCAAGGATAGAGGGATGGATGCTAATTTGAGTAAGAAAGTTTCTTGCCAGCCTCTTGAGATGGGCCATTGCTTGGTTGCAGAAAAGCGAATAGAGAGCTTAGATGACTAAGGTGACAGTTACAACATGAGTCAAACAGAATTAATAAATCAGCTACAATCACAATGATTTCAACTTTTTCATTTCCCCCCTCTTAACACCCACAACTCCCTGACCAAGTGTGCCTCTGCTTCGTCAGCTATCTACAGCACCCACCCACTCCTGCCCTGCGTGAAAATTTCCCCCATGCCCTCCCTTCTCATCGTTCCATTGTTTCCTGGATACCTCTACCACACTTTCCCTTTACTTTCTCCTTTTTGGAAAGTTCATTTTACTGAATTTCAATATGAATTTAACAGAAGAGGAAGAATAACACCCCCTTCCCCAAAGAGGGCAAGTGAACATACATTATGCCGTAACTGAGCCCTTCTCTCTTAACCCATCTATATTTCTAGTCCATGCCATTTTTTCTCTGGCCTCCCTTTACAACTTCCCTAACATCCATGTATCCAGCAACATGCCTTCCTGTGTCTTTTACACCCAGCTCCTACTCTCCCCAAGCTCAGTAATAGCTACAGTACTTTCTATCAAAACTAACCTTTCCTCAGAGAAGCTGCACTGCACATCAGCTCGGCTAGTTTGTGGGGTACAACATTATTTGAATTCCTTTTTGTCATATATTTGCTGTATTTAAATCCCACTTTTTAAAGGTAAAAGTCCTCAGTGGGCTGGGACAGACACAAGGTTCTCTAATCCCAGCGACATTACAATCTTGAGGTTGCTCCATGATTAAAGGATTTCTGCCTAAATCTTTTTTTGTACTTCTGCAAACTTCAAAGTTACCCCGTGTCTGCTGATACTTTCTTCCTGTATGCAGTTGTTTGACCTTTTCTGATGTTTGCGAACATCACCAAGAGTCAGAATACGGAACGTGTTACTCTGAAAACTGTGATCCTAAGTGCTCTTATTATAAACTCACCTCAACTGAAATGGATGAGAATTATTGATTGAATATATGGAACTCGCAGAACTGACCGCGAAACTCCGAGACCAGAGGGAAGAAACGGTGCAGGAGGATTGGAAGAAATTCAAAGACTATTTGAAACGACGTGAAAAGATAGACATTTGAAATTGAAATCAGTGGATATATAAGGCTACAGTAATGCCAGAAGTTAGATTAAGATAGGATATAAGAAGTAGTTAGAAATATGATATGTTTGTTTTTATTAGGATTAAGATTAAAGTTAAATGATGATTATTGTTTATTAAGATTAAGATTTGATGAGAAAGAAGATTTTACAATGTTATAAAGTTACTAAAGAAGATTAGAAATGAACGCAGAAGAGAGGATGTGAGGAGGTCCCCAAACAATGTTAGGAATAAGATAAGGATAGTTAAATAAGTGTTAAGATTTTTGTATTTTTTGTAGTTTTGTAGTTTTTTTGTTGTATTTTGTATTTTGTGTTTTATTGTTAAAATTTAATAAATTCTCTTTAAAAAAAAGAGAATTACTAGGAAGGTTTTTGGTGAGCAAACAGTAAGAAGAGACTTACATTTCTACTTTTTATAGAAACGCTTGTCTTGCTAACATCCCCTTTTTTCTGCATTCTTATCTCTTTACCTCAGTTAACTCTTCCTTTGCGACTTCTCCATTCTAAAGTTCCTTTTCCTTGGCTCACATTTTAGAGATTTCCATCTCCTCTATCACAACCACCAGCAGGAGAAATCGTTTGGTTGAGCAAGAATTTTGAATATGGTAAAGTCAGCAGTGATACAGGCGGGCTGAATTGCACTAGCAGCCAGCCACAGCAGTGAATTTACATTTGAAACTCTAAAGTCACTGCAGGGCTGACAGTTCCTACCCTCCCTCCCCAACTTATTCCACCGTTTAGCATTCTAGAACAAATCATTGGCCGCAAGTTGATCTTAAAATTGGAGAACCATCAACCCAGTTGGAAACTGGGGCAGAAGGGGTAACAGAATTTCCCCCCATTTTTATTAAATTACTTGCATTTATTAAGTCACAGTGATTATCTGTGCTATGTACAAACCTCAAAAGAAAGTGTGTCCCAAAGGGGATAAAATTTTTCTGTTTCATACATGCACATACCTCCTTTTACTTCTCTATACTGGATGACAGGTACTTGAAAGCATACACTGAAACTGTGGAGAAGCCTTTTGTTTGGACCATCCAATAATTACTTCAACTTGCAATCATCAAGTGAGACATTCATGGGTAAACCAGTCTAGCTTAAACAAAAGGATGACAGAGGAAACTGGATAGTAAAATAATACAAAAAAAATGTAGATAAGCTACGGATATTTGCTAGAGAAAATAACACACTTAGATGTGTTATTTCTCTTTTACCCCCAACAGTGAATCTGTTGGAAGGTGTAACAATAAATTTATATCACCATTACTCTGAGTAGGTATCAATGATGCCTGTTACATGGGTTCTGTATCCCCATGACCAATGAAGCAGTAGCAGGACAAGTTTACTGCTTAAGCCAGAAGACATAGCAAATTGCACAATAATTAACAAGAAGTAAGCCAGTATGAATCATGCCAGTCATTTCAATCTAGCACAAAACAAGCCATGACTCTCCAATAACTCAGTTGTTAACATGAAAAAATTAAACATCAGTATAAAGCGTTTAAATCTCAGAGTCCAGTTCCTACTATGTAAACGTTAAGCAAAATTCCACCTGACTGTTAAAACAAATACTGTAAGGCATTGTTTTGGTAATCAATGGTTAAATTACCATTACTTGTCATTTAAGCCAATCTTCTAATATCTCATGCATCTGAAATAAAGCACAATCCAACTGTCCGTACCTTCTCTTCCTGAACCACTTTGCTCTGTTGATTTCCAGGCTCACTCTTAGCCTGGTTCATATGTGGGAGAGGGACAATGTCTGCAAACTAGCATGAAAACAGTGAAAAGCAGGCAATCTTTTGTGCCTCTAAAATGGCAACTCTCCCAATGAAAATCAAATCTCATTTAAACATGGTGCAGTGCTATAATACACTCTGAGGAATCTGGAACCTTTTACTTAATGTTGTAAATTTTGACATACAGGCACTTTTCAAGACAACCCCTATGGTCGTTACTCCCTGAAAACTAAAGAAGAAAAATGAATTTTTGACCAATGCAGTCATTATGCCTTTAAAACAAGCCATATCCCCCCACCTCACCTCCTTCACTTAACATCCAGCTTAAGAGTTCTGGTGAACTCTTAGAGGGAGCAGGATAATATTCTCAGAGGTTTGGGACAAATGAAAATACTGTGCTTGTTGTGGAAGAATCCACACAGGTTAGGCCATGGGTCCATGCTTGCCTCTATCAGCTGGCTGGCACCTTGCTAAGATGGGTTACGGTGAGCTAGGTGGGGACTGAGGTTAGGGAGCAGATGAGGCAGCAGAAATGTCTTCAAACTACTGGGATGGGAAGGACGTCAGAGCTAATGAATAGTCTTCTAGCCATATAATATTGCTGCCAATCAAGCAGAGGCAGATGGCAACTGCTACGCTAATTTGGCTATGTCAGGAGACGAGGAGGAGAGCCCTGTTTGGAGATAGAGGAGGGCGAAAGGTTGTTTTCTGCTGCTCCAGAGAAGCGGACACGGGGCAATGGATTCAAACTACAAGAAAGAAGATTCCACCTAAACATTAGGAAGAACTTCCTGACAGTAAGAGCTGTTCGACAGTGGAATTTGCTGCCAAGGAGTGTGGTGGAGTCTCCTTCTTTGGAGGTCTTTAAGCAGAGGCTTGACAGCCATCTGTCAGGAATGCTTTGATGGTGTTTCCTGCTTGGCAGGGGGTTGGACTGGATGGCCCTTGTGGTCTCTTCCAACTCTATGATTCTATGATTCTATGATAAACAAAGGTCCGACTATGATAGCCAGAGGCTTCAGACAGCAGTACAAATTGGCTCATTCCAGCCTCTGGAAGCAACAGTGTTATCAGGGCTCCCTTCACCCACCTCACTTCATTCAATATGTGGTATGCCAGGAGCCCTACTACGTTTGTTTGGGTGCCCTTCCACTCATGATTCTGCTGGGTGGGGGCCCTGGACTTCTGCGCCAAAGCAATTTCCCTAAGGGCACCAAAGTGAGGTCTCCGGGATGTGACCCACACAGTGGAGCAGCACAAGGCTCTTTTGAGCTGTGCTGTGTCGCAGACTCCAGATGCACATGGGTTGAGCAGGGGGCCACATTCGTATACTGGAAACTCAGGGCCGGCCCACCCATGAGGCAAAGGGAGGCGACCGCCTGAGGTGGCAGGATCCACAGGGGCAGCAGAAGATCCCGAGGCAGATCTTTATCCTCTCCCTGCCTTTGTTCCTGATGTAATCACACCAAGACCTAACTGAGCTATACAAGTTACAGGTAGGTAGCCGTGTTGGTCTGCCATAACTTTATTCCTTGGTCTGCCATAGTCAAAACAAAATAAAAAATTCCTTCCAGTAGCACCTTAGAGACCAACTAAGTTTGTTCTTGGTATGAGCTTTCGTGTGCATGCACACTTCTTCAGATACACTGAAACAGAAGTCACCAGACCGTTATATATAGTGGGAGAGTGGGGAGGGGTGTGCAAGTTTCTTGGTGAGGCTGATGGACTTCCATTTCAATGTGGTGCCTTCCATAGGTAGACGTGTTGGTCTGCCATCGTCAAAACAAAATAAAAATAAAAATTCCTTCCAGTAGCACCTTTTAAATTTTATTTTTCATTTTGTTTTGAGCTATGCAAGACATCAACAACGCACTACTGGGGAAGGAGGTCGACCACTGCCCGCCTCAAACTCCGTCGGGATCTGTGCCGCTTTCCCCGGCCCCGCTCCGAGGGGAACCCGTCGCCCTCGGGTTCCTCCCCTCCCTTCTCCCCACTCAGGACACCCGGACACCGTCCGCTCCGTTGTCTCTTCGAAGTCTCGGCCCCGCCCCGCTCCTTTCAATAACCCCGCCCCTCCCTCCCCCATTGGCTCCCCGGCTCCCCGCCCCCGCCTCTCCGCCAAGTCTCGCGAGAATCTCGAGCGCGCAGAAAACGAGGAGGCGGGGGGCCCCAACACTTCACCACAGCAAGACTTGGGGGCCGCAGCTCGGGACTGTGTGGGGAAGAGCCCCGTTAGTGGCGGCGCGAGGCGGAGGGACACGGGACTTTAAAGCGGAGGGAGGGGACAAAAAACGCCCGGTCCTCTTAATTCCACTCCCTCCCTCCCTTCCTTCTCCGGTCCCGAGGTGAGTTTGGCCGTTGCCTCCGCTCCTCTCACCCCGCACCTCCCCCTTCTCCTCCCCTCAAGAAAAACCCAACTCTTTCCAAAGCTTGAGAGGTGGGTTCCGCCTTGTCGTGATTGGCAGCTCGGCTGCGCCAATCGGCGCCGCTCTCGGAGGCGAGTGGCGGGCGGCGCGGCCAGTGCGGGCGCGGGGATGGACTGAGACCCCTCCCCGTCTCCTGGGGGTGGGAGGGACTTAAGGGGGCTGCGAGGAAGCTCTAAGAAGGGGGCCCGGGCGGTGGCCGGGAGGGGGGAGGGGTGTGGGGGCGCCCAGAAGCCCCGGTGACGGGAGGGCTGGGGCGCGTGTGGAGAACCTGGGCCTCGAAATGGGCCGAGGGTCCTGAGTAGAGTTTTTAGTGCCTGGACGAGAGGAGTGAGGATTTATTTAAAAAATGCAGAGGGAGGAGGCTGCTGGGTGGGGAATTCCAGGGGATGAGGGCAATAGGAAGGGAGAACTAGGCGATTGTGGCCTTTGCAGAAGTGGGTTGAGAACACATAAGCGAAGCAATGCCCGAACAAGAAAAAAAAATCTGAGTAACTCGTGGAAGCTGTTACATAAGTGTATGCTCCCAGCGACTTGGTAAAGGTGGTGTGGCTTTCTCAAGATTGGTTTCCGATTTGGAGAGCGCTTGGCAACCTGTCCCGTGTGGGCTCTGCTGCTCATCCTTAAAGCCTCTTTTCTGCTCCTCACCATTGCAGTAGCAAGCCTCCCATTTGTACTGCCCAGGGGTAGGAGGGTGAGCAAGCAGGGGCTACTTTTGCAGTTGCCTCCGAGGACCCTCTGTTGTCAGCAAAAAGCAGTCAGTGCTCCCGCTCTGCTCTTTCTTTCTGGGTGGTATGGTAGATAGGATGCAGCCCGTTGCACCACGCAGAGTGAGCAGGTGAGTGACTAGCAACAACAGCACCTTGCCACTGTCAGTCACTCCTCCGATGAAGCAGCTGCTTCCACTGTCCACTCCCTCCGGTGGGTGGTGATTGATCCAATTCTCAGTGCCGCCCAGAGTTAGAGGGCAGGCGAGTGAGTACGGATAGGAGGAATGCCATGTGCTTACCTACTTTGCGTAGCACAGAAGAAGGTGCCCTCCAAGCAGCAGTGGTGGCTGCTGAGATGGTAACAAGTTGGGGTCTTTGTTAGTTGGTTCTCCAAGCTACCCCCCTGAGAGAGAGAGAAAGGGGGTTGGTTTGCTGCTGTTCTTGGTCTCTACCTCTGCTGCTTCTTGAGTGGGCGGCAGAGCAGTTAAAAGTGGCTGCAGGGAGGCTGTCTCTGAGCAGTATGGTTGTTAGACCCACCACATCAAACAGTTGGGGATGGTGTATGCGTGCAGAGACATTATGCTTGCTTGCTTCAGTCGGCAATCGGATATTAAAGGTGGCTGCAAGGTGTGCTTGCTGCCATCTCTCTGTCTCTGGACAGCATGGAAGTTGGGTGACCCAATCCTCCAGGCCGTGCACCCAAAGGATAATAGTGAATGGAGATGACATTTGTTTCTTGCCACCATTGTTTGCACACACATGGAGCAGCTACCTCCAGTTGCTTGCCTACTGCAGCTGCGGGGTGGTGCTAGCCCCAGTTCCTTTCTGTTGCTCACAGGGAGGATTCAGCTGAGTGAGTGGAGGGTGACTGCTCATTTAAAATGCCACAACCTTGCCTACTTGGAGCACAGATAACAGTGTGATGTTAATGCCCACAGTGACAGCTAGTTAAGCTTGGGAGGTCTCTCAAGTTCCTGTGGACTCAGCACTGCCCAATGGTACTGGTCTCTGATGTCAGGCCCTTGGTTTCTGCATATAGTGAGGGGTGAGTTGAGGAATTTCATGTAGAGGCTGGTGCAGGGATCGGCAAGGTTTACCTCGTCTGGGCCGCTTCACTCCCACTGAGATTGCTCTGTGGGCCAGATGGCATCTGCACAGACGTGATTTCCGGTGTCTTCGTCTGCACAGACATGATTTCTGGTGCCGCGGAACTGAGTCCCCGCTCTGCGCTGCGCCAGTTTAGCGCACCGCACAGGGACTCACTGAGCAGGCGACTTGGTTCAAGGGCGGCTTGTGGGCCATTTAAACAACCCCTGTGGGCCACTTGTGGCCCATGGGCCGCAGGTTGCTGACCTCTGGGCTAGTGGTTTTGTCAGAATGACTTTGATAGATAATGTCTCAGTACAGGAATATAGTGTGTGGATTAAAAAGAATGAATTGTCGCACTGTCAAATTGAGTGAACAACATGGTGTCAATGGAAGGAACATGAATATTGATCCTACCCTTGCAATCCCTGTGAGTTGGATGTAAATGTTAATGCAGCAGTCTTCAACTACATTTCAGGAGTAGAGGGAATAGATTATTTTGCCTGGCTGGTTTTGCTGATAACTGTTCACAGATAACATTTTATTTGCTTGGTTTCTTTCATATTCACAGTGCTTTGAAATGGGATCTTGATTGACTTGTTTATCTCAATATTTTGAGGGTCAGGCAGCACTTAATTGCCAACTTAACCAGCATATCTGTTCTCCCTATTATCTGTCAAATAAATAAGTAAATAAATATTGTTTCAATATTGAGTGGAAAAAGTTCTCTTCTGTTTTACTGACAAACTGTTTAATGTGCATAATTGACTTGGCATCATTTTGTGATTCCTCTAATGTTATGAGAGTTACATAAAAATGATATGGGCTCTTGCAGTACACACACTGGCTCAACCAACTTGATTGGAAGTGCTCTAATTTTAGTGATGGTACTGGTAGTTACATAGTTACACTCGGTGTTCTGATAACTTGGCATTTATTTTTATTATTACAAACACTTCATGCATGATCTCTTGTAATAATGGCTGTGTAATGTCTTAACTATCCCAAGTAGCAGATGAGGGCGATGAACAGTGGCTCACGACTGAGATGAGCTTTAAGCTTTGGACTTTCAGGTTCCCTCTTAGTCATTGACCTCAATCACATGTAAAGTTAAGCCAAGCCATGACTTAGTTTTCATGAGAAGACATGTGGCACCTGGAGAGGAAATTGTCACCACTTTGCTTCTCCTCTGTTGTATTGCTGCTTTGCCAAACCAAACTATGGCTTAGAATTGTGTGCAAACAAGTGCTACATCACCTTCAAGGGTTAAAGTCAAAATATTTCCTCCATGCTGTTGGTTATGTTACACTCTGCATTTACTAATTACTTATCCATATGGAAAAGTAAGTTGATAACCACTGAAGCATATGAGCTATGAAATTGTGTGCACTGCTAAATAAGAGTAGAGTTCTGAAACTTGTTTCTCCCCCCACCCTCTTTAAAACAAGGTAGTGAAGCTATTTCATGCATGTTCAGTTAGCAAAAAAACCTAGACTAGCCCTTACTAAGTAGCTATATTTTGGGGCATCCAACTGCTAATGCCTGCATTTTGAGTTTCATGTCCATATATAATATAAACCAGAAGTGCCCTTCAGATAATGTTGGACTATAGTTCCCATCATTCTCAGCCAGCACGGACAGTGGTCTGGAGTGATGGGAGCTGTAGTCCATCATCAACAACATCCGGAGGGCACCATGTTGGCTACCAATGTTATAAATGGATCTACTGCCCAGGTTCTTAGACTTTGCCAAGTCAAAAAGACATTGCCTCTGAGGTTAAGAGAAAGTGGTTCTGTCAGATCCAGGGCAGATCCAAGAAAAATGGACCAGTGCCATCCACGCTAAAGCAACAAGCCAGCTTTTTGAAATATTGTTTCCCACCCCTCTGGCTAATACTTTCATGGTTTCTCTGATCTACTCAAAATATGAGATTCAGTACTGACTATATTATCTGTCCCTTTGTCCCGATCCAAACTGAGCTGTCATGGGGCACCAAAGAGCATTTCTGTTTCCCAGGAATTGCTTGTTCAGTTTTACTTGTGATTTGAAAATTGTGATTTGTGAGGGACTGAAAGGACTTGTCTCTACAGTTGTTGCTTATATTTTATTGGAGTTAGAAAAATCCCAGCTGCCTGGTTGGTTATGTGCCTAAGTGTTTGAAGAAATTTTAGTTACAGGTAGGTAGCTGTGTTGGTCTGCCATAGTCAAAACAAAATATAAAATCAAAAAAAAAATCCTTCCAGTAGCACCTTAGAGACCAACTAAGTTTGTTCTTGGTATGAGCTTTCGTGTGCATGCACACTTCTTCAGATACACTGAAACAGAAGTCACCAGACCCTTATATATAGTGAGAGAGTGAGGAGGGGTATTACTCAGAAGGGTGGTGGGAATGGGGGATTGGCTGATGGGTGTGGAAAACCTGTTGACGACTGCAATTAGTCTTAAGGGAAAAGCAAGGGGTGAGATGGCTAAAGATAGCTTTGTCATGTATAATGAGATAAGAATCCAATGTCTTTGTTCAGACCAGGTCTCTCCATGGTTTTAAGTTTGGTAATGAGTTGCAATTCAGCAACTTCTCTTTCCAGTCTATTTCTGAAATTCCTTTGTATTAAGACAGCTACTTTGAGATCTTGTATAGAATGTCCTGGGAGATTGAAGTGTTCTCCTACTGGTTTCTCTGTCTTGTGATTCCTGATATCAGATTTATGTCCATTTATCCTTTGGCGTAGGGTTTGGCCTGTTTGTCCAATATAGAGAGCTGAAGGGCACTGTTGGCATTTGATGGCATACACAATGTTAGAAGATGAGCAATTAAATAGTCCTGAGATGGTATGTTTGATGTTGTTGGGGCCAGTAATGGTGTTGTCCGGGTCCGGGTTATGTGGCAGCAAAGTTGGCATCTGGGTTTATTGCAGGCTCTGGTACCAGTGTCCATGTTGAGTCCTGTTGTTGTATTATTGTGGGTGAGGAGTTGTTTAAGATTGGGTGGCTGTCTGTAGGCGATGAAAGGTCTTCCTCCCAGAGCTTGAGAAAGAGAACTGTCATTGTCTAGGAGAGGTTGTAGATCTCTGATGATGCGTTGTACTGTTTTAACTTGTGAGATGTTCTGAGGCATGAACAAAGTGTAATTGGCTGCTTATATTCAGAAAGGTGAATTCTACTGACAGATGCTGAACCTGTCTGGTTGTCCAACATGTGGTATAACTTCACTAGGCAAAATAAAGGAAAGGGAAATGTTGTATGCACATTAAAACCAGATTTAAGACTTTGCATCCAGTACTGTTGGAGCACTGGTATTGATTGAACAATGTCAGCTGATTTTTCCACAGCAACCAGGAAGAGGCTTCCTATGGCCCCTAGCATGCAAAATGTCAATTTACATGCCTTATGAACATACCCTCTCAACCCACATGCACATACTGTGTATATCATGAAGAACCTGAAATACACACAATGGAGAAATATATACACATGCTATTGTCAAATCCTTCCTCTACTACAGGGCTTCTCGGCCTATGGTCTGGGGACTACAAGTGAGCCATGAGCTTCATTTGGGTGGTCTGTGGTGTGTCTGTAAAAATGCAGTTAAAAATCTGGGTGCCAAAAAGACTGAACTTAAGAGTTCAGAGCTACTCAAGAATAGTGGCCAAAAGTGTGAGCTATGAACCAGGAAGTCCCCAGTTCTCCTTACTCATGGATTTGGGCAGGCAGCTATTCTCTTGCCCTCGGTTCCCCATTTGTAATATGAGAATAGTAATGCTAGTTTATCTTACATAATTACTATAGGATTGCACTGGCTGACAAGCTGCTTGATCATTGTTGTTATGGGCTAGCCACTGGGCTGAAAAAAACTGCATTTTCTCAGATGCACTTTTACTGATTGTACATCTAATGCGGCTGGTTGTTTCAGTCATGCCTCCAGTATTGTTTATTATGGTTATCATTTAGAACTGTCTTGGTAGCCTGGGTTTTTTATTCCAAAGTGACTCAAGCTAAAATTGTCAATATGCTGTCAAAATAGAATCAGTATAGTAGCAATGTAAGCAGAGAGAGCAGGGGGAGAATAATATAGAAAATTTTATAGTATAGAAAAATTCCAATAATAATATGATCAATTCATGCAAGTATAGATGAGCAAACACAAAATACAAATAGCATTTTAGTGTAAGTTAAAAATCCATGATCACACACACTTATCCATCCTGTAGAAATTTCTGTGTCCTGTGTAATTAGGAAGATATGCTGCCTCCAAGGCAAGATCCGTCTTCTCCCTCTAGGCTCTTCCCTGGCCCTCAGGCAAGCAGGCAAAACATCAGAATCCTCAAAGCTGGCCCTCTCTCAAAACAGATAGACAGTAGGCTGAAATGGAGGTGGCCATCACTGCTCTGTGAAGCCGTGCTCCCCTCCTTGATGGGGGAGATTTACCACTGCAGTATGCATCACTTCTCCAACCAGGAAGTGATTGCAAGCAGCAAAAATAACTTTCCTTTCTGGCCAGAAATTCCTCACCCGAGATAGCTGTTCCTCTCTAGGCGTGACCTTAGGTGCTTCTCGGAAGAAACAATGGGACCAGGAGGCTATAGATTGCATAGTTCAAGGGTGGCTAACCATTTTCAGCTTCACTGCCACATTAACACCCCTGAAGACCACATGCCAGTGGTGGGCATGGCCAATGCATAGTTGTGTGCACATGCTCACACTCACCCCCACATGCACATGTGCCACACATACAGTACAGACATCTGGTTCCTTCACTAGCCAGCTTTTGATGAATGCTGAAGACGCCCTGGCCTCTGACACCTGAGATGTGTGTTTTCAGGAATTGACCTATTCCTGTGACTCTATAACTCTTTTTATTTCTGAATTTTAAATTATGGTAACCTGCTCTGGGACCTGCTGGTGAAGGGCAGGTAAGAAATGTAACAACAGCAGCAGCAACAACAACAACAATAATGAATTCTGTTTGTGAAGAGAACAAGGCATTCTCCCTCCGCCCCCAACTTGGAGAGAGTGGTTTGTGTCTGAGGCAAACTGAAGGTCAAAATGCAGTGGTTCTAGTCTTCTCCACCCCAGCAGAATGCTCTATCTTCTAATCTCAGTGCTGAATTTGGGTGATAAAGCTGTGGGAACTTGGTAGGCCACTTTGCATGTCTTCCTTCCCAGGCTGGATCTGGCCCATGGGTTAACTACTCCTAGTAGAGGTGATCAGTTATTGAAAGTTGCAGTGGGTAAGCATTGAACTCACTTGGTGGTGTTGCCTAGTGGGCCTAGTTTATGCTTCAGTTGAGTTTTGTCTAGGATCAATTTGACACACGCACCCCGCCTTGGATTTGGAGATACTTTGACACATTGAATGATAATACTGTTGTAAACAAAGGTACAGTACTAGTCTCCCATTTGAAAGCGGCAATTATTCAGGGTGGATTTGTTCAGAAAGCTGCCTTTAGGGAACAATTAGAGCTGAATTTGAAGTCTGTCCTTCCCATTTGAATTAATTACTAGCCTCAGGTTTCAATATTTCTTAGGTGTTGCTAAGACCTTGGGTAATCAAATCTATATGGAATTATTCTGTTCCTGCCTCCCCCCCCCCCGTTTAATTTTCCATTGCATTGTGTGCAGTGGTGCACTTTTTGTGTTTGGCAACTTTAGGAAGAGTGTGTATATCTGTATGGGGGGCATTTGGGGAAGAATATGGGGCCTTCATGCTTGCCTTGAAGATATTTGCTTATGTTGTGGTTAGGATCTTCTGGGAATTCCTACTTTCATTTCTTTATGTTTTTCCTGGCCCTCTTAGTTACAAATATGTTTCAAAATGCAGTGGTGGGAAGTTCAGAGATCAACAAGAAGCAAGTAGGACATCTGCTTTCACTGTTGAAAACTCATGAGTTCCAAATCAATATATCATGATTTTTCCATGTGTGATTATGCTCAGTCTGAAGAGTAAACTATTTCAGTTTAAATCCTAGGTTGTCTTGTGGTGAATTAGGAGTTGGGACTTTCCGGCAAGGCAGGGGACTAGGAGAGAACTGCAGAGGACTTTGAATTCAGGTACTTTGAGGGAATGAACAGGAGCTGCTGGAAGACTTGCAGTGGCTGAGGAATTCTTCAGACAGGCATTCAACATAAATTGTGCAAGCATTGGCTCAAGAAGGGGGTTGCTCAGCATCTGTCCTTTAACTCAGGACTTTCTGAAGGCACTCTTGATATCAGTTTGCCCCATCCATGGCTCTTGCTCGGAGCTGCAGGATGCGAAAAAGACATTGCAAGGAAAATTACTATACACTTGCATATCAAATCACCAGCGAGTGTGGGGTTATCTGGGTTAGTCCCAGAAGATACATTAACAGAATGCGGGGAATTTAAAAGGTTTGAGAAACATTGGATTATGTGTACCGTAATAACCCAGCAGTCCTTCATGTAGTGAGAATATGCCAACTTGACATGCAGCTAAGGCAGGGGTCAGCAAACTTTTTCAGCAGGGGGCCGATCCACTGCCCCTCAGACCTTGTGGGAGGCCGGACTATATTTGGGGGGGGGGATGAACAAATTCCTATGCCCCACAAATAACCCAGAGATGCATTTTAAATAAAAGCACACATTCTACTCATGTAAAAACACCAGGCAGGCCCCACAAATAACCCAGAGATGCATTTTAAATAAAAGGACACATTCTACTCATGTAAAAACATGCTGATTCCCGAACCGTCCGAGGGCTGAATTTAGAAGGTAATTGGGCCATATCCGGCCCCCAGGCCTTAGTTTGGGGACCCCTGAGCTAATGTATGTAAGTTACCTGCAGCCCATATGTCCTGTTATATCTTTGTAATGTGGTATTTGACACTGAACAAGATACTTGTTCCCATATTTGGGGAGTGCTGCACTTTCCTGACTCTAGCTCAACTTCTTAAAGCCTTGTCAGTTTCTTTGCCTGGTGACTTTCCCTACTTATGAAGCTAAAGCAAAGCAATTAGTAGCTATTGGGTAATATAAGTGGATTATATTTAATCAAGGCAATTGGGAGATATCAGAGGGTAATTTTTGGAGCAGACCTACTGAAATCAATGAGTAAGTTACTGAGCATGGCCTCACTGGTATCACCCAAAGCCTGGAGAGAAACACTCCTTGGTCCTGCCGATTCAGTGTGTTGTTTTCTACTTGTATCTTCTTCAGTAGTCTAATATCTGATCTAGTAGCTTTAAACCAAGGCAGTCAGCCCAAATGTATGGCAAAGTGATATGAAAAGAGCACAGTAACTTCTGTTTTCCTTGTCCCATCCTCCATGAAATTCTAGTTGGAGAAAGCAATGTATGAGAAAGCACTAAATTATATCTGATCAAACATCAGCTTCCTTCTTTTAAACTCTGGTGGGGTTGCACCAGAATAAAATTTAACTCAAAAGTGCCATTGAGAATCAAGGAGGCGTGGTCAGTTCTATTAGCTCTTAGAACCTTGGGGACCCTGACTTTGTTAAAAGTTCATTTCTGGCCCTCCAAGACATATGCGACTTTGGGAAATATAACTGATAAGGAAGTTTTAAAGCAAGTTTTATTGTGTATTTATACTCTTAGGACTTCTAAGTCTTTTCAAGATTGGACTGAAGGTCTGAAGAGTGTTTCACTTGTGGGAATCAATTCTCAAAATAAGAATATTCTGCATCAGCTGTAACTCTGCATTTGCCATATTTATTAAACTGCGTCTGCTAAATATTACTGACAACATTTTGGCACAACTCCTTTAAATCCTATGCTCAAATATTATTAAAATGTACTAACTATATTTCACCAATAATTGGTTTCATCAATCACTGTACTAGATGACAACTGCAAACTGAGAGTGGGGTTCACCTAGCCAACCCTCAGTGGAAGCCCTGTGCAAAGACTTCTAGTTTGCACAATGTGGCTTTTCCCTCTCCCTACCCCTGTGGCCCCTGAAATTGCCTTGGGGGGTGTCGAAAGAACCCCCTAAAACGGGGCAGGGTAGTTCCATCTGGCAAGCTGAAATGCTTGGCCATAATGCGAGATGAGCGCCGCAACCCCAGAGTCAGACACGACTGGACCTAATGGTCAGGGGTCCCTTTACCTTTACCTTTAACCAGTGTGGTACCTGCCAGGTGATGAAGACTACAACTGCCATCAGCCCCACCCAGAATTGCCAATGATCAGGGATGATGGCAGTTGTGGTCCATTGCATCTGGAGGGCACCACATTAGCTTTCCTGGGTTTAGTGATGCATGTGAACAATACCTTGAGGATAACCTCTCCCCGTATGAACTGGCCCAGACCCTGTGATCATTCTCTGAGGCCCTGCCATGAGAGGTCCGGAGGGTGGCAACATGAAAATGGCCATTTTCTATAGTGGCTCCCCATTTCTGAAACGCTCTCTCCAGGGTGGCTCACCTGGCACCTTTATTACATGTTTTTAGGCACCAGGCAAGAACATTCCTCTTCTCCCAGGCCTTGGCTAATTAAGCAATCTATTACCTTTTAAACTGTGTCTCAAGGGTTATTGTTTTGTTCAATAGCATGTTACATATTTCTGTGTTTTAATATTGTAAACTGCCCTATGATCTTCAGATGAAGGGCGGGATAGAAATGATGATGTTGATGATGATGTCAACTAGGCCCCCAAACTAAGCAAGGTTTAAGTCCCATAATCATGCTTTTTCTGTGGATGACTTTCACATTCTGATACATGTTCAGAAGTAACTGATTCCAGAGTTGCAGTAATCCATATTGCATTAAAAAAAATTAAACAGGCTTAGATAAGGTTTTTTGTCCTTTATTTTGCATGGTGGTGTACCATATATCTTTATCACTAGTGTTGTTGTTTTTTTAAAAAAAAGTTCTGCTGTATATTAGCATGTTACCCAAACATCCTGGTCAAGCAACTATTTCCCTGCTGTGTTGAGTGTTTTAACAATCGTCATATATTTGGGATCACGCGTTCCTTGTCATCTGAAAGGACTTAGGATATGATTGATAGATGCTGGCCCAATACAGTGGTACCTCGGGTTACAGATGTTTCAGGTTACAGATGCTTCAGGTTACAGACTCCACTAACCCAGAAATAGTACCTCGGGTTAAGAACTTTGCTTCAGGATGAGAACAGAAATCGTGCGGTGGCAGCAGTGGGAGGCCCCATTAGCTAAAATGGTACCTCAGGTTAAGAACAGTTTCAGGTTAAGAACGGACCTCCAGAACGAAATAAGTATGTAACCAGAGGTACCACTGTATATCTATAGTTCATGTTGCAACCTTCAGAAGCTCAGTTTAACAAAATGTGGCAAGGCCTTGGAGTGTGACTTGTGCCAGTATGTGGTGACAGAGAATCTTGTCTTTGTTTATAGGAAAAATAATCCAGAGCAGCAGAACTAGTCAATTTGTTATTTATTTATTTATTTATTTTCTGATAGCATTCCACATCAGCAAAGCATAAACAAAAATGACACAAGAACAAAAACCTTTCCTTTCAAAGATTTTAAATAATCGACAACAAATCAGAAAAGCAATCAATTTGTGTAACGTTCTTCCCATGTCTGTAACAACATACAGGTAATTTCCCCCAGTCATCCAAAACCTCAACTAGTTGAAATTATTCTGTAACATTGTAGCAGCAGGATAATTAAAACAGTACATGAGACTTTGCTACTGTAGCTGAAACTTTGCTTTTCAACAAAATGTAACGTTCCACCATACTATGTTAAAATCTTTAAGTAGGAAAGAAACAAAGATGATTACTCCTTTGAACATAGCTGCAAAAAGTTATTTTTGGGGAACAGTTGTTTGGCTAGCAAAATTTTCCTAAAGAAACAGTATTGTGAGTCATGCCTTAGGTATGTAAGCTTGGAATCTGTGGCTCAGTTCAGACATCATGCCAAACTATGGTTAGGAAGGCTTAACTATGTTTTGACAGTATGTCTGAATTGACAAAAGATGGTTGCAGTTGTCTGGCAAAACAAGAATCTGAAATGATGTTTGAAGTGGGTTTGTAAACTGTGGTTTCTATTAATTATGGTTTGGCATCATGATACCTATGGGCATTGCTCTCTTCCAGAGGTCACTGAACCTGGAGTGTTGAACAAATCAAATAGAAAAGCCGACAAGGAGCTCTAAACTGTGGTTTGTCTTTGGATACTAAAGCATGGTGGGGGCAAGCCATGGTTTGGCTTGATGCCTGAATTACGGTAATATTTTCTGGGTTCCATAATGCTGTCACTACAGTGGATTATAGTTCTTGTTTTCCCCATAAGCAGTCACTGAAAAGTGTCAG
Source organism: Lacerta viridis (assembly GCA_900245905.1). Lineage (NCBI taxonomy): Eukaryota > Metazoa > Chordata > Lepidosauria > Squamata > Lacertidae > Lacerta > Lacerta viridis. The sequence continues at coordinate 75,159 of OFHU01000237.1, read as the reverse complement.
GCATCTTACACTATAGCTACTCTAATTGATAATGAAGATTATCTGCAATTAAAAATTCTTTTAGCAGTCTTGAGGATGTCTTTCCCCAAAGTCTGCAGTTACAAAGTTTCTTCTGACTAAAGATCTTTGAAACTCCAACCACAATTCTGATTCCTATTATCTGGGCACTTCTGGTGTTTGTCATTAGCTCCTGAATTAGGACTGGTTTAATTTTCTTTATGAAGTATATTAAAATGCTTCTGGGAAATATAATTATGTATTGTACAGGTTAATCCATTGACAAATTTGGCATATGGGGATTTTAGGAAAATGCATTGGTTTCCTACCAGTGTTGTGCTTTCATGCGGTAAAACTTAGCAGGCATTTTGTAACAGAAAAGGAGCTTGCTAAATATAACAGGGGGAAATATTTATATTGAGGAAACAAGATTGAGATGGAATGTTTTCAAAACCTGTTTGTGTGAACACAAATGGTATCACAAAGACTTTATAACAAGATGCTGCATGTACAGTAAAAAAAAAACCAAATATGGGCTATGTACTGTATATGGCTGAAAACAAAAATAGAGGACTCCTCACATTATAAAACTTTTCAGTTGATGCAAACTATTTATCACCTACCAGTATATAAATAGTAGTCTAGGATAAGAATTTGTGGTATTTGGTTATTATTTCACCAGCTTATGGGTTTGGGTGGGTTATTTTGGTATGTATAAATATGTTACTATAGGTCTGAAAGAATTTAATAAGTAATAATAATATTTTAAAGATAAATATGGACCAATGGTCTTGTCTCCCTTTGCTGAGGGATGCAAGATTTTTCTTACAAAGCCCTGTTTTTGAACTGTGAGCAGCAGCCCACTTCCATCCATGCTGATCATTAAAAGAACATTAAGAAGGTACCCAAGTTTGCTTGTTTCCTCTTCATTTTCCACCCCGTTTTCCTTTTTTTGTGTCATGTCTTTTGTAAGCCTGTGGGATGGGCCTGTGTTGCATTGCTTTTGTAAGCTACTGTGGGAGCTTTCTCAGCTAAAGAGTAGGATATAAAACAATTGAATAAATAAATGCTTACATGTACAAAAAGTATTGCCTTCTACAAAGGAGCACATCAGTTTAATAACCTTTAGGAGTATATGCAGTTTTAGGCCTGCTCAATTTTGGACAATTCTCCCCACAGCACCCTATTTCATGCTGTTCAAAGGGATCCCTTGATCCGCTCAAGATGCTTTTTTGAGGGCAGAGAGGATAAAGCAAACTTCCTTCTACTCACAGTTCTTCGCATCCAAGCCATGTTCTGCTGCTGTGATTTGCATTTTCTTTTCTGTTTGAGTGGTGTAAGCAGCTTTTTGAGATGGAATAATGAAAAAGTCTCCTAATTGGAAATAGTTAATAAACTATCAGACTTCTTCCTTAACTGGAAAGTACATATCTGGTCTTTTAGGGAGCCTTCTCTTCTACTTTGGCCACCTCATGAGAAGAGAAGACTCCCTAGAAAAGACCCTGATGTTGGGAAAGATGGAGGGCACAAGGAGAAGGGGATGACAGAGGATGAGATGGTTGGACAGTGTTCTCGAAGCGACTAGCATGAGTTTGGCCAAACTGTGGGAGGCAGTGAAAGATAGGCGTGCCTGGCGTGCTCTGGTCCATGGGGTCACAAAGAGTCAGACATGACTGAACGACTGAACAACATGTATCTGGTTGCATGTCATGGTGCCAAAAGTAGTACTTAGAATCTGTTACCATTGTTTTGAGTTCTAAGAATATTGTATTCTGGCTGTAAAAGCAAAGTTTTTAGCTTTCAAAGTTTAGATGAAAGGTGAACAGTCCTCATTTTTCTAAGTAGATTTTCTAATTGCAGGGTGTGGGATTTGAGGGGTATTTGGAATGCTTCTTCTTTATTATAAAACAGAAGATGCATAGCAGAGGATAGGATACATACACACACACTGCTCAGTCTTGTGCCCTGGCGAGGTCACTTTGGTGCTGCTAATGCAGAGGTTTGACTGCACCCCTAGAGGCACACTCCATTGTCTCTTGAGACAGACAGATGTGCCAACCAGCTTTTGAATGTGTAAGATTGGTATGTTCTTTGGAGCAAAGGAGAAATGCAAATTTGGGGACTCTCCTGTAGGAAAGCTGTAGGTAGATTTCAAAAGTTACAAGTATTTGCACTTGGCTCTTCCTATAGATCAGCTCCTTCTGGCCAATATTTTTTCCTATGTACTTCAGAAGATTCAGCGAGCATTCAGCTGAATTGTGTTTCCTCTGAAACATTGTTAAGGAGTGATACTCTTTCTGGAACCTATTTCAAAGCACATACTTCCTTCCTTGCATTTTTACTGGGAGAGATTTTACTGCTTTTGCAAGGCAAGCTACGCCTGCATGTTCTTGCACTTTTCACAGCAAAGTAGGAAGGAGTCGTTTTATGGCTTACTGTAATCAAAGTGTTCTTAGCTTACAGGGAACTGTAACTTTTCCTATACTACGGACTCACAATTTTTCTTTCTAGCAAGAACATGTTCTCTTACCACATGTCAAAGTAGAAGTTGTCTGTTGAAACGACACATTTGCCACTTAAGGGAGGAATTCAGCATTATTGTAAGGCATTGTACAAAGGTTTCAGCTGATGGAACTCATTAGTTGAATCCCATCCATAGTCTTAGTTACAGGTAGGTAGCTGTGTTGGTCTGCCATAGTCAAAATAAAATAAAATAAAATAAAAAATTCCTTTCAGTAGCACCTTAGAGACCAACTTCTGAAGTGTGCATGCACACGAAAGCCCATACCAAGAACAAACTTAGTTGGTCTCTAAGGTGCTACTGGAAGGAATTTTTGATCATAGTCTTGTACAGGCTTCCTCAACCTCGGCCCTCCAGATGTTTTGAGACAACAATTCCCATCATCCCTGACCACTGGTCCTGCTAGCTAGGGATCATGGGAGTTGTAGGCCAAAAACATCTGGAGGGCCGAGGTTGAGGAAGCCTGGTCTAGTAACCTCACTAGGCTTTTTCTGTGTTTCGTCTTTTAGCGGTTTAACCTAGGTTTATTTATTATCATAGGTCTTAGGACTAATGGTGTTCAAAGATAATTGTGAGGGAGTAGTGCCAATAAAATTAGCTAGTGTGCATAAACTTGAGGCAAATGAGTCAGTGCATCTTCGTCTGTTTTAAAAAGTGGGATGACAGCCTGCCATAGCTGAGCTCTTACATAGCATTGCTTTCAACAGGGAAGATTATAATCTTGTGTATTTAAGCATTGAAATCAAACTGCTCGCACTAATGAAATTCCCTGTTGCAAAATGCGCCTAGAACAATGGGAGTTTCAAACACTGCTTACAGGTACTTGAGTCCCAATTAGTTGATGGCTGTGTATGGCAAAGTAGGCACATTGCATTGGGCCTGGAAAGCAATTGGCAACCAGTTTAGCTGTTTTAAAATACTTGTAATATGTTTGTGGCTTGCTGGCCCTACCAGCATTCTTGCTACAACATATTACCCTTGTTGTAATTTGTAGACAGTTTTAAAGAGGATCCCCACATAGAGCGCATTGTGGTAGTCTGTCTTGGAGATTGCATCAGCTGAAACCAGGCAGTGACGCTCCTAGCTTCCAAAGTCACCTGGGCCTTGAGTAACAAAGATGGTTCCAGGAGCACCCCTATTTGACTACTCTCAGCATCATGTCTGTTTGTTGCAGAAGCTTCTCTGTTTTTAGGCGTTCCTAGGCAGGGGTCATTGTTTCAGGAAGAAAGTTGCCTTTTCAAAGGAAGCGGGTGAAGAATATGTTTATCCGGTACTGTGTACTCCCTGCTTGCCGCCTGTGTCTTTGGCTATTCAGCTGTCCTCTGACCCAGGGAACTAATTGTTATTGGAGGGGCAATGCAAGATGCTGATTGGGATGGGACTGCCCCATGACATTGTCAGTGCCGACTGAGAATCTGGATGCTGGAGCTCTGGTACTGATAACTCAACTACCCTTTCATATGAAGTGTACAGGGTCTTTAAAACTGTTGCTTAGCCTGGTATTCCCACAGTTGCCTATACAGGTACATGGTAAGAATAGATCTTTGTTTCTTTCCCTTCAAATATCTTCTTCCTGTAAAGAATCAGAGATGGCTACAATAAGATCTTTAAACTTGAGGTGTTTCCCCTTGATCTGCCATGTCCTAGCTCACTTGTCTTGGGCCAACTTACTGTCTTTTATCAGCTAGTATGTTCCTTGAAGGCACTTCTAGTTTAGCAGACTTAGCGCATTCCTACTTTACATTTTGGTTAACCTAAATATGTCCTCTAATTTGAAATAAGATCCTGCCCTGGTTCAATTGGGTGGGTTTCAATTGCCTCCAGGTAGCTTCTAAAAGTCTGCAAGAGACATTTCCCCCTCTGGCTAGGTTTCCTATAATTAAGTTGACCTTGGTAAAACAAATTCTTAACTGTGAATCTAAAGTATTTTCCGTTCCTGTTCTTAGCTTCCTTTTCTGACAATGTAATATTTAGAAGTTGGCATCTGGCAATAGATTAACCTTGCTGTTAAATAGCATGCTGTAGGTATGATCCTAAACAATGCAAGTATAGTTTCATATACTGTAGAATTTATAGAAGAAAGATTTACTTGAAATTTCACATTCTTGGAAAAACTGGATATTTTAAGAAGCCATAATGAAAAACGCTATTTCAGTGTGGATTTATGAGGTGACAGTGTTTCTGGTTGCAGCCTTGTGAACCAGTTAATAGACACTGCTGGTGAAACTAAGAGTTTGCATACCTTCTTCCAATGTACCGTTACTCACTAATCAGAGCAGCAGGATTCACCTTTTTGTCTAGACCACTGTAGTTGATAAATTCTCCATGTTTTTTTGTTTTTTTAGTTTGTCTTAAAATCTCCCCACCCCCAGTCACCTCTTCTTATAGGTCCATTTTTTATTGTTTATTGTCTTCAGTTGTTAATCTTTTAAAGGCTTCCCCCCCTTTATGAATGTTATGAGCTGTTTTAGGCACACACCATTCAAAACATGAGATAACAGATATAAAAGCCAAATTAAGCTGATAAGCACCAGGTATCTTGAAACTTTGCATGGACAACTTCTCATCCCTTTTCATAGATTTGCAAAGTTGGAAGGGACCCTGCGGGTCATCTAGTCCAAGTCACTGCAATGTAGGAATCTCAACTAGATCATACATGAGAGGTGGCCATCCAGCCCTTGCTTAAAAACCTCTAAGGAAGGAGAGTCCACCACCTTCCAAATAAGTCATCTGTTGAACAGCTCTTACAATCAGAAAGTTCTTCCTGATATTTAGTCGACATCTCCTTTCTTAGACCTTAAATCCATTGGTTTGGGTCCTAGCTTCCAGGGCTTACGAAAAGTTACTGCAGCTGTTTGAAAATGGCGCCCCATCCCCACTGAGAGTAAACCAGTCTCCTAGGCTCAATGAGAATTTCTCTGTTAAATTAACTGTTTAATGTTTCCCAAGGCCCTGAGCTACACAAGTCCAAGACTTTAAACAAAACAATTGGGGAGTAATTCAGTGTTGCACTAAAGTGGTTGTTCCACAGGCCAAACATTTATGCTTGCTAGAAAGAACAATCCCACTTTCCTCTCCCCATGCATTGTTCTGGGGGTTCTCCAGACTCCCTCCAAGCCAGTTTCAAGGGTGGGGAGAGCTCCCTTGTGCAAACAGAAGTCCTTGTGCAAGGCTTCCACTGATGGGGCTCATTCATTGAATCCTGCCCCTAAAAATAGTAACGTGGGTTTCTCTGTGGGGTGATCTGCACATGCAGAGAAGTTCTGTGGAGATAGCTTTCCCGAGACTGTACCAGTTCAGATTGCAGGTGAGGTACTGTATTCTGAAATGCTCTCTCTGATTTGGAGAGACAGGGAAGATATCCTCCCTTGTTATATAAAAACAGAAATTGAGAACAAAGCCATTGTACCTGACTTGCTACTTTCTATGTAGAAAGAGATTTTTATTTCAGCATGAAGGAGCATTCATGCATGTGGTATCACTGCTGAAATTTGAAGTGATACGGTTCTGGAAGGCTGTCCCTGCATGACACATGTGCACTGCCTGACCTCTGTGCAAGTATAGATTAGCCTTGGGTAGGACTCTACAATACTGCACTTAAAGAAAACTCACTCTGTTCCTAGGAAGCCTAAGAAAAGCATTACAGTTCATATAAGTTATTAGGGAGTTGCACTGATGGGTATGGGAAGAGTATGCCAACTCCTTGTGAAATACTTCATCTCCCCTCCCTCTACAGTGGTACCTTGGTTTACAATCATAATCCGTTCTGGAGGTCCAGTTGTAAACCAAAACAGGTTTAGAGGCCAATGGGGCCTCTAAAAAAAATATGGGTTTTAATCCAAAAAAAGGGACACGCACTTCCGGGTTTGACGTGGTTGTAATCCACGGTACCACTTGGTTGCAACCAAGGTACCACTGTATTTTTATATCTCCGTTGGGTTAAGCTGTTGTTACTATTGCTCACTTGATGGCCAGGCTTTACTCAAGAAGAGCTTTTTGGATGGATGGCCAGGTTGGCCAATATTAAATCTGCCGTCTTGATAGTACAATTAAGAGGTTGGTTTTGTTCTAGCCATAGGAGCCAACACCTAGGGGCCACGGGGGGGTTGGCTCCCACAATAAAATATTTGAGGGCTGAAGTTGATGGGCCTTCCCATTCAAATGGTGTGTGTGCACTGCATCAGGTGATCAGTTATGCAGGGCACAGCATACCTGGGCCCCCACAATATTTTATTCAAGTTGGCACCCCTGGTTCTAACATTTTAGCGGTTGACACAAAAGGGCTTATGTAATACTGTAGTAGCAACAAATTATGAAATAGATGGGGAAAGTCACATATGCTTGGAAGTAGAAACTTTACCTTAGTAAAGATGATGGCTATATTCCAAAACCTACCAGGAATACAGTATCTTAACCTTTGTCTAGTTCTTGCAGTTTCAACATGGATATAAAACAATAAAACAAACAAACAAACAAACAAACCTGTTTGGTGCAGGAGCAAAGACATTATATTCCCAAGTATATAGTCATTTGTCTTGTCTGTTACTAAAATTAGACTTCATTGAAGCAATTTGATCAGATTAAATTTGATATAATCTGACTGCATGCTCAAATGAGTGCATACAGGTCATGTTTCATAAGTTTAGCATATGAAACTTCTAACATCGTGAGAGAGGAGTGGTGTGTGTGTGTGTGTGTGAGAGAGAGAGAGAACTTAAGTTGACAGCTTTGCTAAAAAGCCAACAGCCAATAGAATAGTTCTTTTGAGGAGGCAGACTGAAATGTGGACAGTTTCTTCTGCCTCAAGGATGCAAGACTTAACATTGTTGGGTCATGTGGTTCCAGTACTTTCATTCATAACAGAGCCATGTATGATGGTCTTGGGGAAGGAGCCCATAAAATAGAGTATGGATGTAATCAGATGCTCGCTTCCTCCCTCCATAAGAGGAAGCAGCTTTGGATATTACAAAGTACCCTCAACAAAATGCTGCTTGGTAACTCCTGCAGGACGTTTGCCAGATTGGGACGTGCACAAAAATGTAAGGAGAGCCTTGAAGGATTGGGTCAAAGGCCCATCCCGTCCAGCATCCTGCTCTCACAGTGGCCAACCAGATGCCTATGAAAAGCTGATGAGCAGCACATGAGTGCCATAGCACTCTACCCACCTGTGATTCCCAGGAACTGGTATTTAGAGGCAAACTGCCTCCAGCACTGAAGGGACTAATGGCTGTCATGACTAGAAGCCTCATCCGCCAGGAATGTATCTAAACCCCTTTTTGAAGCAATCTTAAGTTTGCAAGATGCATGCATCACTGCTACTCAGGCTCCTACAAGCCTCCCTTTTCAGACACTACCAGATATATAAATGCTATAAGCTATAAGCACTAGTGACTGCATGTTTTCAGGGCAGCACATACTGTGTGATGTTTCGAAACCACTCTTGAGTTTATTCCCTCTTACACAGGGGCCTGTGTTGTCATGTAAAACCTTTGAAAATCCAGGTGCCCTCAGGGCTTGCAAAACAAGGGGAATATAATACACATTTTTTGAAAAACACATTGGGCAACTTGAACAATCCCACAGCCCTTCTTAAACCCTATGACTTATGAACATTGGCTCTGCACTGGCCTCCGAAGAGTTATACCTAAAAAGTTATACCTTTGATAAACACTTCCTTCATACTGCTGTACGTACTAAGTTCAGGTTAAGGTTAGGTTTAAAATTAAGGGGATAGGGTCATTCTACACTTTCAGTAGCAGAAGCATGCTGCAAATGAGACTGTGTGCTTTGCTTGCCAGAGTAGGAAAACTCTTATTTTATGAAATAGCACAGACACTAAAGCCATTACCTTCTAGGGGGTCTCTTTCAACCCCCCTCCATATTTAACAACTGGCAACTTAAATACTTCACAAAATAACTTTAAAAGGGCCTGCTGAATCAGACCAATTGTCTGTTTAGTCCAGCATTCTGTCCTCACATTTGCCAACCAGATGCCTGTGACAGACCAGCAGGGAAGATTTGCGCACAAGAGTACTCTCTCCTCATGGTTTCCACCAACTGGCATTCATAAACATGACTGCCTTCAACTGTGGAGGCTGAGCAATAGCTATCATGGCCAGTAGCCATTGATGGCCCTTTCCTCCATGAGTTTTTCTCATCCTCTTTTAAAGCCATCTGGGTTAGTGGCCATCACTGCCTCCTTTGGGAGCGAGTTCAACTATGAGCTGCATGAAGAAGTACTTTACTTTTTCTGTCCTGAACCTTAACATTTCAACTTAATTGGATGTCCACGAGTTCTAATGTTACAAGAGAGGAACAAAAATTTCCTCTATCTGCTTTCTCCATGCCACACATAATTTTATAAACTTCAATCATGTTCCTTCCTACTCGCCTTTTCTCTAAACTAACTAAAAATAAATAAATAAATCCAAGGTGCTGCAACCTGTCTTCATAGGAGCGTCAATCCATCCCCTTGAACATTTTGGTTGCCTGTTCCAACTACACAATATCCTTTTTGAGGTGAGGCAACCAGAACTGTACACAGCATTCCAAATGCAGCCACACCATAGATTTGTGTAACAGCATTATCATGTCAGCAGTTTAATTTTCATTTCTTTTCCTAATGAACCCTAGCATGGAATTTGCTGCACACTGGGTTGACATCTTCCTTGAGCTCCCTCCTATAACCCCAAGGTCTCGCTCCTGTCTCTTCGTGACCCCATGGACCAGAGCACGCCAGGCACGCCTATCTTCCACTGCCTCCCGCAGTTTGGCCAAACTTATATTGTGGTATAAAACAGATTCTCAAACTGCTGTCTGAGTCAGCCTCTTCAAGGCAAGGAAGCCAACTATTGAGGGCTCCCTGAATTTCAGCAACGTAAGACTGGGGTCTTGCCTGGTAGTTTTCACTCTAGAGTTTGAGAGATTCTCAACATTATCTTGGTTTACTTTTTCTTCAATTTCAGTGTGTGTATAGATTTTTAATATCCTGGTCCATTCTAATAAGTACCACAGGTATCTTTCTTTACTTCTTGTTGCCTCTGTAATTACAACATTTCCATGGTACGGGGAAGACTGACTTCAGACCTCATGGCCTATTTTTTAAAAATAGAATACTCGTATCCATATAGCACAGTGATATCTTTTATAGTGGCAAAACCAGAATGCATAGTTAGGATTTCTTGAGACGATCTACTCTTGCTTATACATTACTTATTGCATTACTTCCAGCAGCCAGAAACCACTTGTCGGTCCCCTAGTAAATCCCAAGACTGCCTAATCTTTTCTGAAAAGCATTGGTCCTCAACTAGTGGATCAGGACACATGACAGGATTGCAGCCTGACTTAAGGTGGGTTGCAGCAACAGCATTACCACCATACAAATGTGTGCTTAAAATTCCCAAATGAACTAAAGCTGTGTTCAGGGTCTGAAAATGTTGAAGGCTACTGCTATAAAGTACATTCTTCACCCTCAGAATAAAAGCTTCCCCCGATATTGGCACTGCAATTTGAATGAATAATTGTATAAAATGCCAAGCAAATAATACATTATGCTTGCTTCAGGTACATATTGAAAATGTAACGGGTACCCATTCATAACATGGGAGGTGTATGTTTGTGCTCTGTTCCCAGGGCAGCTGTCTGCCAGCTCCCATCTGGTACGCAGGCTGAGACTCTTCCTGCCCGCAGACTGTCTCGCCAGAGTGGTGCATGCTCTAGTTATCTCCTGCTTAGACTACTGCAATGCGCACTACATGGGGCTACCTTCGAAGGTGACCCGGAAACTACAATTAATCCAAAATGCGGCAGCTAGACTGGTGACTGGGAGTGGCCGCAGAGACTGTATAACACCGGTCCTGAAAGACCTACATTGGCTCCCAGTATGTTTCTGAGCACAATTCAAAGTGTTTGTGCTGCCTTAAAGCCCTAAACCAGGGGTCAGCAAACTTTTTCAGCAGGGGGCCGGTCCACTGTCCCTCAGACCTTGTGGGGGGCCAGACTATATTTTGGAAAAAAAAAATGAACGAATTCCTATGCCCCACAAATAACCCAGAGATGCATTTTAAATAAAAGGACACATTCTACTCATGTAAAAACACGCTGATTATCGGACCATCTGCGAGCCAGATTGAGAAGGCAATTGGGCTGGATCCTGCCCCCGGGCCTTAGTTTGCCTACCCATGCCCTAAAAGGCCTCAGTCCAGTGCAGTATACCTGAAGTAGCGTCTCCACTCCCATCGTTCAGCCTGAGGTCCAGCTCCAAGGGCCTTCTGGCGGTTCCCTCCCTGCGAGAAGTGAGGTTAGTACAGGGAACCAGGCAGAGGGCCTTCTCGGCAGTGGCGCTGCCATGTGGAACGCCCTCCCATCAGATGTCAAGGAAATAAACAACTATCTGACTTTTAGAAGACATCTGAAAGCAGCCCTGTTTAGGGAAGTTTTTAATGTTTGATGTTTTATCGTGTTTTTAATATTCTGTTGGGAGCCGCCCAGAGTAGCTGGGGAAACCCAGCCAGATGGGCAGGGTATAAATAATAAACTATTATTATTATTATTATTATTGAGTCGTTACATTGCAAATCCCAGTTTGCTGTGATGTTCAAACTTGTTAACTGTAATTTCGAATAATCCTCCAAACCAGAATTGTAAATCACGGTTTGATCCTTATTTGGAGGGATTGCTCAGACCACAGTTTACCAGTTCAGATGTTGCAGGGAATTGTAATTTAGAGGAAACCAGGAAGTCGTCTATAAAGGTGCATCTAATCCACCTTGCAGCTAACTGGATATACATTGGCAGTCTAGACTTGGAATTTGCATATGTGAAGCAGGCTTAGGAGAACTTGTGTTTCTGAATACATTTTTATTCCACAATGGCTGCAGTTATGCCTTAGTGGCTAATATTTGTCAGCTTCTGACAGACCGCTAGCTCCTCAACTTGCATTTGGAGATGATTGGAAGAAATGTAAACAGCTGCAATATGTCAGGGTAGCAAATTCCCTGAAGGGATAAAGTTTGCTTTATTACGGCTTTTTAAATCCTGCTATTAAAAAACAATGGGGGATGGAACCATAATTTCTAGAATTTACATGGTAAGGTTTCTTTTATTTACTCTTTCATTTTTATTAATAAGAATCGCTCCACTTACAGCATAACAGGACGGATGCTTTGTTATCCTCCACTATTGTCGGTGACAAACTACTCTTGCCATCAGTCTTGTAGTTTATCCACCAGGGAGCCAGATTATGGCCTTGTAAAATGGAGTGCCATTCCTAAAATCCCTTAATTAATTACAATTTCTTGCTCTCTCCCACTGAATATATTGCATGTGCATCAAGAGGCCTTGGATTTATCTCCTTGCTACTTAGTCGCACATGTCTGTTTGTAGAGCCTCTTTAGAAAAGCGCACCTCTTTTGTGGTACACCAAGAATAGGGGAATCAAGAATAAGGACAATCAAAAAGTTTATGGCATTAAAAAAAACCTTTTCATCCAGGAGATCAGAATTAGGGGCTGGGATCTGCAAAACAAACATGGAGGCGATGAAATGGAAGAGTGATGAGACTGTTCTCGCTGTTTTGGCTTTTACACCTTTTCTGTTGCCTGGACCATTGAATCTTTCTGTGACTGCAAAATGACACACAAAACCCCCTTCCCAAATGGGATAAATGCCTGGATTTCTATGATCTATTGGCTACTGGAATATTTGTGTGTGTATGTTAATAGCACTTATTTGAGGGATCTAGTCCATTCAGGAAATGTATCCAAACGGTCTGGTCTAAGTGTGTTGTGGGACTTTTTCCCGGTCCATTGGCATTCGGGTGGTGGCTGGAGGTAATTCCTGCACTCGTGACTTGTATCACCCTCATGACTTGCCCCGAAGCATCTCACGAGGAAAGACTACCGTACTTTGTGCATTTCCATGCATGTGCTAGAGTGGCATATGAAAACATTTAGGGTGTGGGAAATGTGTGTGAATCCTGTATAGGCATATTTTTGGGCTAGATCTCTCCAGGAAAAACTTGGCATAGCTAACCCACACGAACCTCTACTCTCCCATTGCCACCTCCCATCCTTTTTGTTTGGCAGAATGGAGTTATGCTTGCAGGAGGTCCTGTTTGTAGGACTTTAACCCAAAGTGCAATCTAGGTACTGTTTCTTTGTAGCCACCCCCGCTTGCCAACTATAGATTGGACAGTAGCTCTGGGAATGTTCTTGTTGTTCCCTGCTCTTTAAATGGTCCATCTTGAATACCCCCCCCCTTTTTATTACTGCAGATGAACTGTATTCCTGAAAAGTGTGACATAATTGGTGATATTCACTTTATTTAATTATTTTTCCATCTCCTCTTCCCCACCCCTTGCTTTTTTGTGTGTGTCTTGTGTAGCTCAGCTGTGAAAAAATATGGGAGACGACAGGCCATTTGTGTGCAATGCCCCGGGCTGCGGACAGGTACGTTTACAGTATACTTTATTACGAGTATATCGTTGTGAATCAAAGTGGCTGTTTTATCACTAAGGCAAAGAGTTTAAAGCCAGTGTTTTACGTGATCACTGGAGGTAATCAGATCGGAGGATTTGCAGTGCGTAAATCCAAGTTACGAGCAAGTGCAAGGGCTCCAAAGTAATGAAATTTGCCTGGCTTTTGTGCCGTATTGGTGTTCTGTTGGTATACCCACCAACGTCCCCAATAATATCCATAAAGCCTGGAAAGGGAAAACCCTACTCTGATCTCCAGTTAATGCTATCTTCTTTGGTCAAATAAGCCTGAAAAGGACAATACACTATCTAATTTGTTAGCTACTTTAGCATATTTTTGAAAAGCAGCTTATCATGTATCTGTTTATTAAAGGTATGTGTTGGATTGGGCTACTAGCATGGTAGCAAAACAGATTAGTGGTACCTCTAGTTACGAACTTAATTTGTTCCGGAGGTCCGTTCTTAACCTGAAACTGTTCTTAACTAGAGGCGTGCTTTCGCTAATGGGGCCTCTTGCTGCCGCTGCGCCGCCGGCACACGATTTCCGTTCTCATCCTGGGGCAAAGTTCTCAACTTGAGGTAACTCTTCCAGGTTAGCGGAGTTTGTAACCGGAAGCATTTGTAACCTGAGGCGTTTGTAACTCGGTTTGACACATATCAGACAATGAATTCTTCATGCAGTATACATGTATGTAATAAAATGTGTAGCAGCTTTGACATTTTATTCATACAGGCAGCATGGTATACTTTACCTGTGACTGATGAAAGCAGTTGGCGGAAGATTGAAGCGCCCCAATGACTGACTCATTCCAAATCTTCATTAATACACTTTCTCTTCCTTCTAACCAAACAAAAAGGCCCAATGAACCCTTTTTCTTTTCCTCTCTGTAAAGTCATATTCACTGACCATTTTCATCCTGCAAAACATTCCGGCCAGTCATGAGTACAGAAGCATTCTACAAAAGCATCCAGCTCCCAGGGTTACATTACTTGCCGACATAATTTTTTTTCTTTTTAATCTGATGTGGGGATCTTCTTCAGTGAGCTTTCTATCAGCCTTCAGAATGGTGTGCTCAAAGGTGGGTTTATCTGCCTACATTTAGAGAACTATGTCTTCAATTTGCCCCTTTACTTTTCCTTCTTCCTTCCTTTCAAAAGGGAAAATCCTCATACAATTAATGCATATCCTTTTATTTTCTCCAATTGGGAGCTAATTTGTTTTGCATAATATGATGCACATGGGACGGGGCTCAGGAATGTACATAATACTTTGAAAGATGGAATGGTTTCATCACATCCATCAATATGCTTTTTATGTAGACTGAGAGGAACAGAATGTCTTATGCTGCCGCTTCAGCTTATAATGGGACATAATGAAATGAAATCTTGGTTTGTAGTTTGTAGACGCGAAAAAAGTACACCCTCCTATATACTTAGTAAAACTAGCCTGCTGGATTAGGCCAATCTAATCCAGCAGCCTGTTCTTACAGTTGCCAACCAGATGCCTCTGAGAAACCCACAAGAAGAATTTTGAGCACAGGAGCCCTCTTATGGTTTCCAGCAACTTGAATTCAAAAGCATTACTGCTGTCTCTGTCGGTCTCTTATTAGGGTAGATCAGTCTGTTCCCAGTGCCTGTCAAATTCATGTGTTAATGTAATTTTCATCGGCTTCGGCCCAGTATTCCTGAAGGAGCGTCTCCACGCCCATTGTTCATCCCGGACACTGAGGTCAGGCTCCAAGGGCCTTCTGGCAGTTCCCTCACTGCAAGAAGTGAGGTTACAGGGAACTAGGCAGAGGCCTTCTCGGTAGTGGCGCCCGCCCTGTGGAATGCCCTCCCATCAGATGTCAAGGAAATAAACAACTATCTGACTTTTAGAAGACATCTGAAGGCAGCCCTGTTTAGGGAAGTTTTTAATGTTTGATGTTTTATTGTTTTTAATATTCTGTTGGGAGCCACCCAGAGTGGCTGGGGGCCTGCCAGATGGGTGGGGTATAAATAATAATAATAATAATAAATATTATTATAATAATTATTATTATTACATATCTTCATAAATCCCTGTTTCCATGTTAATCTGATTTTTTAAAAACACATGTATGAAAATTTCTGTTTATGAACATATCTAAATACATATTTTCTCTCCAAGTACACATTTCTAAATATACTTTACCCTAAAATACAACAATTCTTTGATTAAAAATACAGTTTTTACACATTTTGGTATAAGCAGATAATAGTATCACAAAACTTGAAGGGCTGCTAAATCCTCAGAATAATTGGATCAAATCCTGCATAGCACCAAGGCAGTCATTCCACCAGTTCAAGGATTTCTGCTTGTTCAATGGAATCTTCTTCACCTCTCCATGCCCCAAGCTGTCCTAGGAATTCCCCCCAACCCTCTGGTGCAGATTTGGGAAGGGCACAAGGTGGTGAGGGGGGCAGGGAGACTCATTACTCAAGAGCAGACATTGGTAGGACTCGTTAGTAGAATACTGCCCAATATGTTATTGGGGGTACATATTGGATCAGTATGCTGAAAAAATGTGAACCAAACAAAATTATCCACCATCTCTTCTCTTTACTGGAGTGTTTGGTGGGGTCAGGGAAAAGCAGGAGCAAGTAAGAGCAAGTGAAATAAATTTGAAATACAAGCTGAAAAGTATTGCTGCGAAGCCTTTCCGCTTCTGTCTTGAAAGCATGTTAACAATATGAAATGTTCATTCATTATTGCAGCATTTGTGGCACCAATTAACTTGATTCCCAATTTCTTCCATTCTATTGTTTTTTGAAAAGTGCTGTTGTGATGAAAGGATGGTGACCTAAAACTGATTTTGATGAGCTTGCTATCCCCTCCACCCTATAATCCAAGCTACTGGGCTTTTAATGGGCCTGTAAACATGTTTTTGGTTGCTAGGTCTTTAATGGCTGTTATTTTTGGATTCTGTACATGATCACTTCCCAGCAGTAAGCTTGATGTGACACAGCTGAGTTCTAAATGTGCTGCATATACTTCTTTTAAAAAGATTCAGCTGAAGGTCGTTTATCTAGTTTCTTTTCTAAGAGGACAGGTGACAATCTTTCCATTCCAGCCCCTGCCCTAAAGTGGTTGCTTGACAAGAATGTGTCTCTTCGAGGGAGTGGAGGCAGGGAGATCGAAAACTTCCTGTGCCTGAGACTGTATACAGTCCTAAGTCACATTAGCTTTGATTTTTTTTAAGGTATGTGTCTAGCCCTCATGGTTGCAAAGAAGAAAATATTAAGTGCTGCCCCACAGTTTTGAAACCTTTCAGTTTTCACTTAGAATGTACCATCTGAAATCCTTTGTAGATGGATATATTTTAATTCAAAGAAGGTTTTTTTTACTGACTTCCAATTCCAGTTTGAAGCTCTCATAAGCCCTCCTACTTGGCCATCTAGTCAAATATTGGGGTGTATGGGGGGTTAGGGGAGGGGTAGTGCATCTGGTGGGGGACACCTTGTGCTCCTGGGATAGTTTGTCCACCTCTGGTCCCCACCCTGCAGTCAGCTGTCACCTGTAGCTCCTAGAAGCTGTCAGCATGCAACAGCGTCCACACCCCAGGGATGGCCTTGGCTGCCTGGCAAAACCTGGTGAGGGTAGCCAATGGGTCTCAAGCCCTTGGTGAGTTAGGGACTTTCCTTGCATGCAAACACAGGCTCTGGCAGATTAGGTGGACAAGACCAAAACTGGGTCTAGTGGTCAGGAAGGCGTGGGCTCTGCATGTACTGTAGAGGAGAGTGAGGGGCAGAGGGGGCTCATCAACCTGGGAAAGTAGCCTGTCTAGGAGAATGAAATCTCTGATCCCGAACCTCGGCTGTATTGCTAAAAGGCTAAGGAGTAAACCCTACATAAATCCAGATTGGATCCAGAGTTTTTGCAGCACCTACTGTTGGTTCAGCACCTACTGACACCCCACTTTCAAACTAGGTTTCTTGAAGACGTTATAAGGCCTTTATAACGTCCTCAAGAAACCTAGTTTGAAAGTGGGGTGTTGATGGCGGTAGTGGTAGTACATACTGCACCCATCCTGTTAGTGCTTGATTGCCCCTAGTCACTGATAACAAATGTCTAAGATCAGCTGGAGTGGAGACAGATGCTTTTTTATTTTAATTCTTCCTCCAAAGTGCTTCATGGGTTGTGGTTGTGATCCATATCTTTATGCTTTTAATAATCTTCTGAGGTAAATTAGGCTGGGAGATAACGATTAGCCCGAGATCACCCAGTAAGCTCTGTGGTTGAACAATTGCTTAATCTCAGTTCTCCTCTGTTTAATTCCAGCATTTACCACTACGTCACATTGGCACACAGACTATGCTCTCAAAACAAGTTGTTTAAATGTAGTTGAAGAGAAACAAGTCTAAGACTTTGGTCCTTTGGTTTGTGGTGTTTCTTTTTTTCCAAGCGCTACCTAAGCGCTTCATGTGTAGGATAGTATAATCACATTTAAATCAACCCAGGTGCCCATTGGCAGTTTCTGCCCTGAGATGAGATGCCCACAGCCTAAAGTTACTTTGATAGATGCTTGACCAGCCTTGCTTTGGAAACCTCCAAGGAAAGCTATTCCATAGTCTTATCTCTGGAAGGTTCTTAACTGTCTTGGACTGGTAGTTTGAAAGCTATTGTTTAAATTAAACCTGTTGCCCTATAATTTTAAACCCAGAGTTGCAATTTCTAGAGTAAGAATATTGTAGAATACTTTATATTTACATACATATATTTCAGAGGTAAAGGTAAAGGGACCCCTGACCATAAGGTCCAGTCGTGAACAACTCTCGGGTTGCGGCACTCATCTTGCTTTACTGGCCGAGGGAGCCGGCATACAGCTTCCGGGTCATGTGGCCAACATGACTAAGCCGCTTCTGGCGAACCAGAGCAGCGCACAGAAATGCCATTTACCTTTCACCAGAGCGATACCTATTCATCTACTTGCACTGTGACATGCTTTTGAACTGCTAGGTTGACAGGAGCAGGGACCAAACAATGGGAGCTCACCCCGTCATGGGGATTCGAACCACCAACCTTCTGATCAGCAAGCCTTGGGCTCTGTGGTTTAGACCACAGCACCACCCGCGTCCCTGGGGTTAGAGTTAGGTGTTTTTGTTTTGGGGAAATCAGTGGTCTGTTTTCCATTTCTACTCTTAGTTGCTATAACATACAAATTCAGATGAGTTTCTGAACATCAGGTTTTCTGCTTATTGATACACTGATATTCAAGAGAGACAGATACAATCAAAATGTACCCAAATAGGGGCTTAAATGCCTTTTCCCCAAGCTAATTATTTCTGCTTATTCACAATAATATAGTATATATCCAACCAAATGGATAAAGTTCCGTTATTTACATAAATTTTACTTTTTGTACACAAGGCTAATAAAATTTGCCCCTGTGTACAGACTGTGATAGCAAGCTTCATGTACATAAAGTTTGAAGGGGAAAGTGTCAGTTAGCATACAAATTGACAGTGCAGTGATATCTATGCAGAGAAGAAAACTTGTAAGAAGCAGCTCTGCATTTTAGCCGAAAGTGTCAAGTGAAATAGATCCAAATAGTTGGCAGAGATACTGGGCATCCCCAATGGCTACTTAAAATAATCTTCTAAAGCTATTTAAAATACTCTGAGATAATAAAACACATCCTCAGTGGAGCTGAATGTGAGCAATAAACTTTAGCGATGTCATTAAAGCAGAAAGGTATTGACTTAAAAATGTATAATGATGCAACCTTCTCATTAGACCTACTGAAATACACTCTTGTATTAACTGTCTTAGAGACATAAAATTGCCGCCAATAGAGAAAGGAGCTGATGGCCATTTCACACAATAAAATTGCCACATCAGGGATGCAGATGGAGTGGGATCAGTTTGTTTTTTGCTCACGGCGAAGCAACCCATGTTCAATTCACAGCTCAGCTCACCGCCATCTGCTTGTAGATGCTTTTTGGATTGGTGTATTTTAGTGGCCAGCAAAATTAAATATACCTGGTCACATAGTAGGGTGCTTGTGCAACATCTGTGCCACCAATACAACCCTAAGCTGGGTACACACAACCCATATCCCTCGAATAGACAAGATACCCAAGATCTGCCACAGGACATACTGGTTAATACTGAGCATGTTGCAGTAACATAAAACTAAAAACAAAACAACCCTCCTTTTTGTAGCTTAAAAAAAAAAACCTCAACTGAAAGGTGCAATTCAATCATTGTCCGGCTGGCACAAAATATAGCAGCTCAATGTTAACACTATGAATTCCCTTCCAACTCACTTTTTAAAATCCCAAACCTTTGAAATTTGTAGATAGTGTTATAAAGTATTTAAAATAGAAGGCTGTCATTAGTGTGCTTTATCCAGTACAACTGCCTTGTAGTATAGAATATTTTTTTTATGAGTAGTGCAGTAACACCGGCTGTATTCTGGAAGGCAGAGAATTTAGACAGCTTCCAAGGAAAAAAAATTGGAACATTTCACTTTTTAATACTTACCACAAATCACCACTTAGAGTCTGATCGCATCACTACTTTTATACAAGCCATTTCCTCAAACAATTGTCTGCTTTTTAAACCCACCTCCCGGAGAATTTATTCCCCTTAAGCCTATGCTTCTAAGGGTGTCATCTGCAGAATATCCAAGAAATCAAAAGCTCAGAACCTGCACGAGGCCAGAAAATGACTCCCTCCCACTTTGTGCTTTATTGTATCCTCTTATCTTGTCATATAATAGAAATAATGTTTATGGCACTGAAGCCTCAGCACCACTTGGCATTTAACCAACCTCCAAAAGTAGTTTATTGCTTTGTATACTCTGCCACTATAACCATTATCCCTTAAATCTCTATTGCTTTGTAATATACGAGCCAACAAATGGCTTCTGTGATTGGTTAAACATGGCACTGAAGCCAAGGTATGTTTTATAGCTGGTATAATACAAACCAATATAGATTATTCCTGTTATACAAGCTCTTGTATTAGAAAGAGGGAGGGGGAAAGAGAGAAGGTGCCCTCTCTTTCTTTCAAGATTTCCAGTGACAGGCTGCCCTTGCTTTCTTTGACTTTTTAGTGGCAGATCACATGATTGTAGAAAAGATCTCATATAAGTACATTGATGCTTCTGAACACAAAACCTTGCATCCATTTTGAGAGTGGTTTCTTCCTTCCTCCACTTGGATAACTGGGTTGGTAGTTGGTTACTGAGTGTTGATCACACAGCCTCAGTCTAAACTAATGCACAGGGAAGCATCTCCCATTAAATTTTAAATCCTTGAATTTTACTCTTCTGTTAGTTAGCTCTTTGCCAGAACCCCTCTCCTAAAGGTCCATACTTCCCTACATTTACCCCATTCCTTTCCATCTGCCTTCAGACAACAGCACTGCCTGGTCTTGTGAAATAACTGCAGGATGGGGGATGGGGGCCAGTTAGGCCAAACTGCTTACTTTCCCTTCGTGTCCAATAACATTGGGAGGAGGGATTCTCCAGCTGGGTTCAGGAGATCTTAAGGATTTTGCAGGATTCTATCTTGCCCCCATACTTTTTAGCATCTACATGAAACTTCAGGGAAAGATCATCCAGAGATTTAGTGGGAAGTGTCGGCAGTACTTTTATAACACTCAGCTCTATTTAATTGGCTTAGGTGAAAATGAGAGAAAGTTCTGAGCCAGTGACTGCTGTTGGTAATGGGCCGGATGAGAGACCCCCCCCCCAAAAAGAGGAAATAAACATAATCCTGGCAATATGGAGGTGCTGTGAACAGGCGATTTATCTCCTTTGGGAAATAGTGTTCCACTTCTTTTAGACAGGATCGCGCTCCCCGTCAAGCAAGAAAAGAAAACCTCCACCCTGCGGGCCAAATTAGTGACACACTTGAATGGTGCCAAATGCAAGCAATGCTTGCAAAGGAACAATCAGCAGCACAGTATGGGAGTTAGATCCAACTAATGTCATATGATGTCAGATAATTGGCAGGTGAACAGACCTGCCCCCACTTGTCTAATATGGCCTAGAAAGAATTGGCCACAATTGAATTTGGCCCACCAGCCAAAATGAACTTTCCATCCCTTCCCTAAATAAAGCATTAGGTTCGCATTCCCAGGGTTCCTCAAGTAGCATTTACGACATGGAGTGCTTTTTCTCGGTTGGGGGCATTATCCATGTTCTGGTAATATCCAGGATTGACTCCTGCAGTATGTTTTATATATGAAGCTACCTTTTTGAAGACTGTCAGAAAGCTTCAGTTTGATCAGAATACAGCTTCCAGGCTACTAGCTGGGACCAAGCACTGGGCACATAATACCCTACGTAGAGAAGTGCCGTGGTTGCCAATCTGTTCCACGCACAATTCAAAGTTCTGGCACTTTAAAATTGCCATAGCTTGAGGCATAGGCACTTGAAAAACTGCCTGTTCCCACGTCAACCTTCGTGTATGCTGAGATAATTGACCAGAGGCTGTCCCCGCCATCTGAGATGAGGCAGCTAATGACTGGTAAGAGAATATTTTCAGTATCCCATCTGGGGCATTCCTTTCTCAGAAGGACTCATCTGGTGCAAAACCAGAATCTGCAGGCGAGAAGCAGCTGTGCAGAGACACCATGAGGGCCGGTTCTGATAATTGCATTGCTCTCATTTTAATGGCTCAAATACAGGGTTGATAGAAAAATGGCCAAAGACATGTATCTTTGTCATGTTGGAAAAATCAGTGTGGGCTAAATAGATTTGCTTTGGCCCATCACCGAGACCCCTACATGCCAAATCTAGGCCAAAGCACAAGTGTCAAAGGAACTGTCAGGGAATTGTCCCCAATGCAGCGCAAGGTGGTGGAAGGGCTCTCCGGATGCTACAGAGAGCCCCAGTCCCACCTTGCCAGCAGCTCCTCCTCTGGTAGCGAAAGGAGCGGCGAGACGTCCAGCGAGGAGGGGGAGAGTTCACAGGGGAAAGGGAGTAGAGGCTCTGGGGATGCAAGAGAGACCCAGCACTCCCACAGTCCCGAGGGCGATACAGGGGGAACGCAATTTCCGTCGCCCCAAAGACGTCGTGGGGTGAAAAGAAAGGATGGAAGGCGGGGTTTTCGTATACCGAAACTCTTTTGTTGGGGTCAGAACCGGAAGGGGCCATTCCCGGATTCTGACACCGCTTGATACAGACATGAACTTTTTAGCTCTGCACTGTACATAGTTTGCACAATAAAATCTTTAAAGGAAACAGCGGAGTCCTGGCTGCTTACTCATGAGCAACTAACTGAGAACCTTACAGGAACATAAAGAGAGACACTGAATATAAGTGTTTGTGCACAAATGCTAGAAGCCTCTGATCCAAGATGGGAGACTTGGAGTGCTTTGGTAGAGGGGTCGTAATGGAAACCTGGTGGAATGGAGAGTACCAGTTGGGCACGATTATCTATATCCTAACTCTATAGAAAGGACAGGGAAGGACATCCTGGAGGTGGTGTCACTCTGTATGTCAAAGAGGGCACCAATTCCAGCAAGCTAGAAACCTTAAAAGGGCCAGGCTCATCTGCAAAATTGTTCATAGTGATACTGAGCCCCAAGAGTGATGGAGGCCTGGAGATGTGCTATTAATCCCCAGATCAAAAGAGAAGACACAATAAAGACACATAAAATTAGACATAGGGTGGAGAAAATGGGTAGAGAAAAGTTTTTCTCCCTCTCTCACAACACTAGAATTTGTGGACATACAAGGAAGCTGAATGTTTGGAAGATTCAGGACAGACAAAAGAAAATACTTTGTAGTGTACAGTTAAGCTATGGAATGCTCCCATGGGAGGCAGTGACGGCCATCGTTTTGGATGTCTTTAAAACAGAATTAGACAAATCCATGGAGGTAAAGGCTATCAATGGCTACTAGACACGATGGCTATGCTCTTCCTTCATGGTTCATAGGCAATATGCTTCTGAACACCAGCTGCTGGAAAGTGCAGGAGGGCAGAGTGCTCTCACACACAGGTCGTTCTTGCATCTCGTTGGCCATTGAGAACAGGATACTGGACCAAGCGTGCCGTTGATCTGATCCAGCAGGCTCTTTTTATGTTTTTAGAATGTGGATTTTGTTGCACAATACACGTATTCTGGAACCATAGTAACAAAACTGCCTGGCTTAATGCCTAAGGCTTGAAGCATCTTGCTAGTAAGGGTTATTACTCCATATTAGCAACAAAGAGGTTTTTTCCCCTTTTCGTATTTTGCTCAAAAGGGGTTCGCTTTCTAGCTGGGAGTGCTGAGCTAATTTTTAAATAATAAGTTTGAAAAGTCATCTGAAGCCAGTGAACATTTATTTTTTAACATGCCTATAACTTAAAAATGGCCAAACCAATTTAAACCAAATTGCATAATAAAGAAAAAGCTCCTGGGCTGAACTCCTGTATGCCAAGTTCCAGCCTAGAATGAATTTTTATTACCAAATTATAAGCCCCTTAAAAATGAGGGTCTAAAATGGAAATGTTGACAGACCTTTAACTACAAGAGCATTATAACGTGTTCTGTGCTCTAAAATATAATGAAAGGCTTAAATATTGTTTAATACCAGCACTTCCAGTAACCTGAAAGCTTAATCATTCTTACTGTGAGGATTCATTGCAGACCTAAGAACCAGTTGAGCCCCACATGCTGTGCTGTATCAACACAAGCACTTGTCTGTCAAATGAAAATTACTCTGGACAGCTCTCCAGATCCTTTCCTCTTCTAAATAAGAGCCAGTCCATTTGATTACATTCTGCTTTGGAGGTGTCATGAAATGTAAACCTTTAGGCCATGATTTGGGGAGGTGGAGAGGAACTCACACACTGCAGTGTTAAAAAACAGCTTGCTCATTGTTGCCTTTTGGAAAAGTTGGATGGCCACATCACCAAAAAACGAGGAAACGTATGACAAAAAAAGAGGATACAGATTTGCATATGCTGATATACAGAGAAAAATATGCAGATTTAGAAATAACTTTCACACTTTAAATAGAAATACAGTGCTTCTCAACAGAGTGAGCAAACTGAACAGAATATTGTGTACCTTTTCAGTCTACTGTCCAGGTGTTAACTGTTAATGGGGAGCTTCAAAACACTTTCCATTCTCCCTTCTTTACATTGCATTTTGACTGAATCAACCTTCAAATACAGTGGTACCTCTAGTTACAAACTGAATTCGTTCCGGAGGTCCGTTCTTAACCTGAAACTGTTCTTAACTAGAGGCGTGCTTTCTAATGCCTCTTGCTGCCACTGTGCCGCCAGCACACGATTTCCGTTCTCATCCTGGGGCAAAGTTCTCAACTCTTCCAGGTTAGCGGAGTTTGTAACCTGAGGTGTTTGTAACTCGAGGTACCACTATAGAGGATTGTCCTCTGCAGAGTAGGGTACATGTTGGCCACCCAGTTGAAAACCTTTTCCATGTTGAGAGATCTACGCAAGCAATAGGTTTGATATAGAATCTTAAACCATCAGCTTCAGTCCTCCAGTTTCCTCAAGTAGGCTGAAAATTCTACTGTGGTTCTTTGGAAAGTACTTGCATAAGTTCAATCTGTGAATCACTGCATGCGTTAGACTTTCTACACAGAAGGCACTTGCATGTAGGATTCCTTGGTGCAAAGGTTCTGAATTGCACACCTTTTTAAATTTTGTATCTTGGGCCTGTATCTTGGGCTTGTATCAGCAGGGCCCTTTTATTAATATAATTGTTGTTATTATTAATCTTAATGAATTGCCCTTCACCCCCAAGGTCCTAGGACAGGTTACAATAATTAAAACACAATTTTAAAAACAGTTTAAAACAACTTCAATCATAGGAATAGTGTGGGTCCTAAAATAAACATTTTAAGTGCCATACGCAAGTGGTGCACCTTCAGCAGCTAATATTCAGGATTACGAAGTTCAGTTACTAGGGCTTGGTGGTGAGAACTTGATGGGCAACTTGTGTTCACATCTAAATGTATTAATGGCTGGTGGTTTAATAAAATTGCCTCCCTTAGTAAAAAAAAGGAGGCATGCTTGCATGTCTTTTCTTTATAGACTCTTGAGTATCCTGGCAATAGTGATTTGAGATGATGTGTGGTTTGTGGTTAGCGCTGAGGATTACTGCAATGGTACAGTTTTACTCTACTCCACAGGCTAGCGAGTAACTGACTATCTTACACAATATGCACGTTCTCTTCTGGCCTTGTGATCTGGCTTCTTCAATGTAAACAAATGTGTTTAATCAAATAAAGGATGTCCTGCTTTTCTTTATCAAATAAATCCTCAAAAAGTTTAAATCTATGAACCATAATATGCCAAATCAATGCAAGCTTTGCAAAAACAACAACAAGAAGAAGAAGAAGCCAATAGCTGACTAGATCATGGGTAGGCAAGCTAAAGCCTGGGGGCTGGATCTGGCCCAATCGCCTTCTAAATCCGGCCCGTGGACAGTCCGGGAATCAGCATGTTTTTACATGAGTAGAATGTGTCCTTTTATTTAAAATGCATCTCTGGGTTATTTGTGGGGCATAGGAATTCGTTCATTTCCCCCCAAAAAATATAGTCCGGCCCCCCACAAGGTCTGAGGCACAGTGGACCGGCCCCCTGCTGAAAAAGTTTGCAGACCCCTGCACTAGATCAAGCTATATCCTAAACTGTGAGTCTGATAACCCAAGGGGGGAATACAATCTTCTGAGAACCAGCTGTATCCCTAGACCTGTATCACCCTGTTCCTCTATGTTAAGTTTAAATCAGTTTTCATGCAGACTTCTTTGAGAATAATGTCACAAAGCTGGGGTACTATTTTTGGATGGAACAGCAACAATTTCAAGCTTCTGCCGATGGAGGTAGCGGTCAGCCGGCTTAATCAAGAATATTCGGGGAACCAAGGCATTAAAAATCTTGGAGGTGATGGTGTGTCTGCCTGTGTTTACCTTGACAGCTGGGTGTCTTGACTCATCAATTTGAGGTGGCTGTACTACTTGCTTTCTGAAGCACAGTAGACCAAGGATGCGTAGGGGGACGGGGAGATACCTCAGTGACTATTTTCATGACTTTGAATTCTGTAGCTGACTGCTGTTCATCAAGCTGGAAGCCACAAAAAGGCCATGAAGTCAAATGTTTTGTATTTATGAGTGATTATCCCTGGCTTGGGGCAAATATTCAGTTGAAGGAGATCAAGCAGTGAGTGTTTGATTTGCATTGCTCCTTAGGCAAGGCACTGCCATCTGTGTGTTTAATCAAACACCAAATTTAGCACTTCTGTCTCCACCCCCCGTTTCAGAGTACTTTGGAATGTCTTAAATTTGCTGCATTCTAAATATATATACAGTAAGCCTGTAACGTACACACATTTAACTCGATGTGTTTTGATTATATGTGATTTTGGCTTTAGGTGTGGTATTTGTACTTCTGAGTTTGGTATGGAAATTGATGCACTATAAGCAGGGGTCATCAGTCTTCTGGGCTGCACCTTTTAACCCAAACAGAAATGTGAAACCTAGAAATCACTTTCTTCTTCATGCACATGCTTCTGAACATGTACAAGCACACACATCAGTAATATGAATTATTTAGTCCAATGTTTGAATTCCTAAAATCAACAAACCCCACCTCCTAATCCCCCGCTCCAGTTTTACTCAAATTATACCCCCTCCCCATAGACTAAGAGGGCCAAAACAAAATTCAGGGAGGCTGGGAGCCCTCTGCATGTGTGCATACTTACACATGTAGTTCGAACACTACAGGTGAAACTCGAAAAATTAGAATATCGTGGAAAAGTTCCATTTATGTAAGCAATTGTTTTCATTAGCTACTGGAGTTTAATATATGAGATAGACTCATGACATGCAAAGCAAGATATGTCAAGCCTTTATTTGTTATAATTGTGATGATTATGGCGTACAGCTGATGAAAACCCCAAAGTTGAGATTGTTAATTTGGGGTTCTCATCAGCTGTATGCCATAATCATCACAATTATAACAAATAAAGGCTTGACATATCTCGCTTTGCATGTCATGAGTCTATCTCATATATTAGTTTCACCTTTTAAGTTGAATTACTGAAAGAAATGAACCTTTCCACAATATTCTAATTTTTTTCCAGTAGCACCTTAGAGACCAACTAAGTTTGTTCTTGGTATGAGCTTTCGTGTGCGTGCATACTTCTTCAGATACACCTATAAATTAGTCTCCCCTGGTAATGATGCAAAAATACGTCAGTCTCCAACCTGAAGCCATCAAAATTAGTCAGCCAATGAAGTGGCACCTCACAGTAACAGATGTCGTACTATTTATAGATCAACATTATCAAGGACAAATGGAAAGTGCCCAGCAATGCTAGGGAATTCTAAAACAAACAAGAAAAAAACAGCAAAGTTTTGAAATAAGTGGTTAAAATTTTGAAAAGTTCAGCCCACCCCTTTTGTTCAAAATAGCATCAGATTTTATGCAGAAATGGACAGAATCATCCTCCTTGAACTCAGGAACCATCATGCAAAATTTGATGAGGATATATTACGACGAGTTCAAGTGCACAGAGAAAAAGAAAAAAACTATTTTCCCAAACATGTAGTGGATAGCAATTAACGGGACGTGCACTTTCTTGTCAACGGTATTTTGGTGCTTTGGTTTTGGTAACACTATCAAAGACAACATATTTGGGAGACAAGGGCACAAGGAGAAGGGGACGACAGACGATGAGATGGTTGGACAGTGTTCTTCGAAGCGACTGGCATGAGTTTGGCCAAACTGCGGGAGGCAGTGGAGGATAGGGGTGCCTGGCGTGCTCTGGTCCATGGGGTCACGAAGAGTCGGAACGACTGAACAACAACAACAAGCAACCAGTTCCAGCAGCCACAGCATTCTAACTCAAATGGAGTAATAAACCTGAGGTTGGGAGACTGGCCCCAGAAAACTTGCCACTAACTTCTGTTTTCCAGCTCTAGCATAAGCTTAATGGTTGGACCTGCCTTGATTGTTTATCAGACTTACCTGTGGTTCCATAGAAACCACCAAAATGTAACTTGCAGGGGTTCCATCTTAGATATGCAGAAGTTTCTCAACAGAGGTACATAGCATCAAAGCATAGTGCAGAAAGAGTCTTCTGCTGTGTGCCGCCGAACACTTATTTAATGACTTTCGAAACCTTGTAGGCTTGGAGATTGTCAGGAATACTCGGATACTAAAAAGGTGTCATTGTGTTTCAATTGTAACTTCTGTTTGCAAATAATGTTATCCTCGTCCTCAAGAGGATAGCTTTAAAAAATAATCTGTATAATCATATATTCCAATTTCCTTTAATTTCTTGAATACCCCATGCCTAATTCTTGCTGGTTCCAAACATGAGCTGCTGTTGCCTGCTTCAGTCAAGTTCCTGATAAAGAGTTCAGTCATTCTAGAACCACAATTTTAAAAAGGGAAGGAAATGCAGTTAATCAAAGCAGCCCCATTTTGAAGTAGAAGTCAATTTTGTAGCCACCTCTTCTACTGGCAATATGAATGATTGATAGCACATGAATTTAATTTTGTTGTTGCTAAGAAAAGCACTTTGGATTCCTCTCTAGGTTACTGGTGCAGAGAATATTCTCAGAAATGTCTAAATGGGATGTAATCTCATTACCAGTTTTTTCACTGCAGAGACAAGACTGTGAAGGTGACTGACGACTGCGACAATAGTGCAGTTTTTATTTTACGAAATAGCCATCCATTCTTGTGAACTGCCATTTTAAATCAATCCCATTTAACAACAGAACAGTGAGAACCTCTAGTTCTGTTGACTGCATTCAGATAATTGAGAGCAGCGTAATTAGGTCTGTGTATTCAAAGAGTTCCAGGGATCTCCATTCTTGGTACCCTAAATAACATGCTGGTTTTGTACACTTACCATTTTCCAAACTGGAAACTGCAAATACTGGCTTTAAACTGAACCAATGAAAGGATGTAGAATGATATAACTATCTTATAAAAGTCTGATTGTTACCTGTTAAAACAAGTATAATGGCAGAGTGATGACTTTTTCTGGTGCAGCTAACGTCCTAGTCCTAATGAGATGCATTGCACCTCTTTATGGATGCCAAAATACTACAATACTAATACACTGTAAAATAATAAATTATCAACCCTTGTTTGCTAAAATATTAGTCATTCAAACAACCTTACTCCCTCCCTTCATTCCCAATGCTTTATTCTGAATTCGCTTATGGGGAGTGGAATTTGAAATCTTCCCTGTTAGCAGGTCTCAAGCATTTTCTCCCGGTGGAGAACTTGAAAATTGATTGGAGGATATCTTGGTGGACCATATAATAAACTTCATTTCTATGAATCAACTCATATAACTCAAAACTCACATAATTCATATTTTTAATATCCACAACATTGCCTTTTCAATGTGATGGATGCATTTGTGGATTAAATATGGAGAAAAATAACTTTCTTTTATTCAGCACTGGCACCATCATTATCATCAATCCTGTGCCATATTATGAAAATCACAGGCCCTAGGCTAGGCCACCAAAAAGGGCCATTTTAACTTGTCAGTTTTTAGGGGAAAGTTGGTAGACTGCACAATATTATGATTATTATTGGCTTTGAGGCAGAGTCTTGTAAGCTTCTGTAATAATCTGGCCTTGGCAAATGGTCTTGGTTCATCACAATCAGAAAAATAAACCAAGTGCTGAGCCAAATACAGATATTATTGACCACAGCCTTTCTGTAGACCGCCTGAGTGATGCACAGACCATGGTTTAAGAATCTATATTTTGCTTTCAAGAGTCAGTGTAGTGGCAAGAAGAAGGAGGAAATTCGGAAGTAATGGAACATACTAGTGAATGGCTGAGTTATTTGTGACTAGATACCATGAGTAAGGGGAGTGGAATTATTCAGTGTACAGAAGCATCAGCTCCTGAATGCTAGATTTGTTTACACAGACATTCCTGGTTTTCATAAATGCGTCTCTGCATTCATAGGGACTACTTGCTTTTTGAAAATAATTAAGGTTGCCCTGTGGCCTGTCAAGTGGTTGACAATCCTTCTGTGTGTGAATGCATGTTTATTTATTTTTTTAGTAGCACTCGTAAGAGCAGGTGACTTATCTAGCCCCCCCCCCATCAACACATTGGCCTCCATTAATTGATTAACATTTCCTAATCCCTTTCAGCTATTGTCAGGGAACTGCCACCTGGCCCGCTGAGGGGAATGGAGGGTCCGTTAGCATACAGAGAGCCCCGATGCCAATCCAGTGGGGAAAGCCGACCACACCTCCAATGGAGAGGAGAGGGAAGGAACCAGCCAGGCAGAGAGGCGGCTTAGAGATGCCACTGAGAGCCCCAGAGCCTCTTCTAGCCAGGAGCCACAAGCAGGGAGCCTGGCAGGGAGAGGGCTTGGGGATGTTGCTGAGACCCTGCGCTCACCTCGCCCGGCTGGTCAGGAGGGAGGCACGCCATTTCCGGCACCCCAGTTGTGCAGAGGGGTGAAACGCAAGGAGGGTAGGAGGAGACTTGGGGTGCCGAAGTTATTATGCTGGGGGAGAAGCCGGAAGGGGCCACTCCCGGATTCTGCCAGCGACTGAGACAGACATGCTTTTTGTAGCTCTGCACTGTAAATAGTTTGCACAATAAAACCGCAAAAGACTGTTTGGGCTCCTGCTCCGTTACTCGTGAGGCACCATCACGCAAACCTTACAGCTATGATATTACAATATTGTTAGAGAGTTTAATTCTCCTGTCTCATTCTCTCCAGTCTCATTCCTCTACTACAGTGGTACCTCAGTTTAAGAACAGCCCTGTTTGCGAACTTTACCTCGGTCTAAGAACGGAAGATGAATGGTGGAAGGGCACCGGCAGCGGGAGGCCTCATTAGGTTTAAGAATGGGGTTCGGGAATGGATTAAGTTCATAAACCGAGGTACCACTGTATTCATTATTCTACCCTATACATCATTGGCAATTGCTCTCTGTATTCTGTACTTAAATTTAGGATGATGGGTTCTGTGCTGGTTGCCCAACTCCAGCTACCAGCAGCACTAAGAGGAGATTATTTGTGATCTGATACACATTGCAATTGAGGCAAATGAAATATACACTTTGCATAGTTTCTTCTGCTCTTCTACTAGTTCTCCTACTTAGGGGAGAAGTCAAATCTCTGACTGCTGCAAATCCTTTTATGCTTTGTCTTCTTTGCTCTCTTCAAGAGATTCTGAGACTTCCCTGGGTACAGTTATACCTCGTGTTGCGTTCCGCTCTTGTTACGGACTTTCAGCTTATGAACGTGGCAAACCTAGAAGTGTTTACTTCCAGGTTCACCGCATGCGCAGAAGCGATCTGCGCACTTTGTGCACGTGCAGAAGTAAGTGCTCAATTGTGCTGCGCACATGCGCAGAAGAGGCGCTCTAGTTGCGGACTTTTCTGGGCACCCCAAAACGGACTAGCTAAAGATATTTTTAAACTGGTTTAATTGGCATTAAGGACTAGTCACTAAAAAACATTTTTCTTAGGGCCTCATTTTTTAAGGATGCTGCAGTCTGCATTCTGTTACGAAAATCTGTGTGTTAACAGCAGAATCACAATATACCTACTGCACTACTATTTACTAGTGATCAAAGCAGCTGCCTAGAAATAGCTTACTCGGAACAGTGGGGCTCTTTCAAAGTGAATGTGTTCTGACTTGAGAAAAATAGTTTAAATAAAAATACTCCTGCTTAATAGGTTTGTGAATCTGGCTCTTCTTGTGAGAGAGGGTTATATCATTGTATATGGGCGCAGCAGAGCATGACCAGCAGTTCGTATACCTTTTTATTCCCTCTTCGTGTATGAAAGGATTCAGAAACCTTTCACCAACTCCATCTGCACAAGACCTCGGAAATGCAGCCAACTGCTGTAAAGCATGTAACAACATGGTAGGGCCTCTGAGATATTTTTGGCCATGCATACCAAGTCAAAAAAACCCATGAGTGAAAAGTTCAATGAGATCTTTATTTGTACAGGGATGAGGGAGAATTTGGTACTTAGGTCAATGCAGATAGATTGGGGGTTCTGAAATGCCTTTTGTTTCCTGTAGGCATCTGGATATGAGCTGCTTAAACATTCCTTTCCCATTTTTGGAGTGCAGCCCCCTCCTGTAATTTGTTTTATTTTTAATACAAATAAATGTGTTCCTATATGTTCAGGCTGTTGGGGTTATGCTTCTGTAATGTATGTGCTGGCTAGAACTGCTTCTCTCTGAGTGCATATGTGAGACATTTCTAACTCCATACAGTATTAACATTCACTGGGAAGAGAAGTATGGATAAATATAGTAATAAATTTAGCTGTAGGAATCGGCTGCTTTGTATCGCTCTTCCCCACCTCTAACTGGTTTTTCTAATTACAGGTAGGTAGCCGTGTTGGTCTGCCATAGTCAAAACAAAATAAAAAATAAAAAAATTCCTTCCAGTAGCACCTTAGAGACCAACTAAGTTTGTTCTTGGTATGAGCTTTCATCTGAAGAAGTGTGCATGCACACGAAAGCTCATACCAAGAACAAACTTAGTTGGTCTCTAAGGTACTATTGGAAGGAATTTTTTTATTTTTTATTTTGTTTTGGTTTTTCTAAAATAAGCTGGGATGCATGCTTTGAAGCCATATCGGTTAGGTGTTCTTTAGTTTGGATGTAACTTTTTAAAGAATATACTGTACTAACGTTTCCCCAACATAAGGGTTCTCTGTTGGGCTAAAGGTTGGATTTCTCACAGATTTTTGCCAAGTTTTTTTTGTTATTATCTCAAAATTAAACTGCTATGTTTACTGTCATATCAAATGAATCAAGAGAGTACCTTGCTCTGAGTGCATCACGCCCACAAACCTGTGACTTTATTTCATTTTAAAGCTGTGTATTTTCCTATGCGCACTCTTTATTATACTGTTGCACTAGGAATTTCCAGGAAGGAATTCATTTGTACCCTTCCGCCTGCTTTCCTTTTCCACAGTTTGTTGTTGTTGCTGTTAATTTCTTTTCTATACCACTTTATATTTTTAAGAAAAAAAGGTCAAAGAGGTATACAAAACACGAAAACATCAAATGAAACAACTCGGAATAAAGCATTACAAAAGAAATTCAAATATAAAGTACATGTCCAAGGCAACAAAATTGACAGGAAACTAAAATATTATCTTAAAGATTTCAAAATAAAACATTGCAAAAGAGGTCAACTACAGAATGCACATTTAACGCCGCAAAGTTTGCAAAAGCAAACAAACAACACAACTCAAAACATTTCAAAACAAAAATAAAATGCACATTTAAAACGGCATAATTAACAAGAGAATAAAATATTATCAAAAGCATAGAAGGCGGCTGCAGCTGTGGCTGCTGCTGCTGCTAGGAGATGCTGCCACTGCCAATTCTGCCAGTGGTGGTTCATGGAGGTCGGTGGTTGTGGAAGTTCAGGCACGATGTCCTGGCTGTCTACTAAGATGGTCAAGATGGCCTCTGTCCTCAGCAGCCTCAGCTTTATGTAGATGGAGTCAGTCAAGGCCCCAGGTGGGAAAAGGCCTGCAAGGCAGGGAGCAGGTCCCCCAAGACTGACAGCCAAGAAGTAGTCCCACTTCCAACCCACATAACTTCTATGCATATTGTACATCTTGAGGATCTTGTTTCTTGTGTGATGTGGCCGTTATCATGCTGTTGCAGTGTTCAGTTTTATTTCCTGTGGCAACTTCTCATGCATGCCTGCAACCTGGGTTTAGAGTCTGGAGATGGTCTCTGGGTGTGTTTTCTTCTTGCTTCCCATTTTATTTATGAATAAAAGTCTGTACATGTTGCTTTTAACCTGTTGTCCATAACTCACTGAGCAAAGGAAATGTGTTAATTGTCTGCTTGTGAATTCAGACTTCCATTTCCATTTTCCATCATCTGTATAGGGAAGAGTGCTAAACTCAGCTGTTAGGCTTAAGGCAAATAATAATAATAATAATACTTGAACTTTTCCTATTGGAGATGATAACTTTGCTTTGGAGTTGGCAGTTACCATCTTTCTCAAGCAAGAGCTGTTAAGGGGATCCTAACAGTTGAGTGGATTTTGGGGTAACCAGACAGTTTTGTGAAGCATGTGATGTATCCTTCCCTGAAAAATCTCCAAAAATGAAGCGGAATGAGGTGTTCTGTGGAGTGGAGTTGAGACAATGCTGGCCATTAACTGACCTTGACCACATGAATTTGCCCTCTGGGTCCATAGATTGTGGGTCACCTGCATTTGCGTCTTCCAGACCATGGGAAGACGTCATTAGGATTTTCTTTGTTAATATGGAAAGGTTAAATTTTCTTTCAGTTTTACATGAATTCAAGCATGACATACCTTGTGATTTAGCCTACCATTTAGTCTACAGTCACGAGACTTGGCAAAGCTAAATATATTCAATAGTTTATTAATGTTCTGTCCTTTTTTGCTTCTTGATCTTGATCAAAGCTTGCAAATGTTCAGAAAGCATGAACAAGAGCTTTTCTGAAAGAGAAAAAGAATACCGTAGTTGGAATCTCTTTAAGCCTTATGATCTGCCTTGTGGGAGCATGATTTATGACTTCTGACTAGTGTGGGGTTTGAGAGCCTTGGTTTATGAACAAAAGGGATAACGGCAAAGGTAATACGTTTCCAAGCACAATTCAAAGTGTTGGTGCTGACCTTTAAAGCCCTAAACGGCCTCGGTCCAGTATACCTGAAGGAGCGTCTCCACCCCCATCGTTCTGCCTGGACACTGAGGTCCAGCGCCGAGGGCCTTCTGGCGGTTCCCTCGCTGTGAGAAGCCAAGTTACAGGGAACCAGGCAGAGGGCCTTCTCGGTAGTGGCACCTGCCCTGTGGAACGCCCTCCCACCAGATGTCAAAGAGAAAAACAACTACCAGACTTTTAGAAGACATCTGAAAGCAGCCCTGTTTAGGGAAGCTTTTAATGTTTGATTGATTATTGTATTTTAATATTTTGTTGGAAGCCGCCCAGAGTGGCTGGGGAAACCCAGCCAGATGGGTGGGGTATAAATAAATATATATACATACATACATATACATATATATACATATACATTTATACATACATACATACATACATACATACATACATACCACCATTGAGAAGAGAGGAAAGTTGACACTTGGACTGACCAGATTGCAGCCATATTCACAGACTGCAGATATTCATGAAAATGGTGTCACACACACACACACCTCTCTCTCTCTCTCTCTCTCTCTCTCTCTCTCATATTGCCCACAGGCTTACCAATCTGTGATGTATTTAAGAACATGAGGAGAGCCTGCTGGATCACGCCTTTGCCCATCAAGCCCAGCTTCCTGTTATCACAGTAGCCAAGCAGGATATGGGCACAAAAACACTCTCCCCTCCCGTGGTTTCCAGCAACTGATTTTCATAAGCATTACTGCCTTCAACAGTGGAGGCGGTGCATAGGACTCCAATATGGAAACAATGTTTGATCGGAAAGATTGTGCCTCTCTGTTATGTTCAAAAAGCTGTGCATGGTTAAAGGTGCAAAGCCCCTAACGTTTGCACATTGTGAGCCCCACATGTGCACCAGAAACACAGGAGGCAACTCCTAGGGGCCGAGGGGTCTTCAGCCCCCACAACAAAATATTTCAAGGAGCCTCCCCCCCCCATTGATGGGCATTGCCATTCAAATGGTGTTTGTGCACCTTGTCATGTGATTGATTGTGCAGGGCACAAATATTTTATTCAAGTTGGCACCTCTGACCAGAACCACAGGGGAGTCACTGACTTGAAACAACTATCTTGCTTGTTCTAGAAGCTGGTGGTTAAGCAAGTGAGGGCACATGTTCTAACAGTAAACAAAATATTGAGAGTCTGGCAGGGACATGTAGAAATTCGGGCAAGTGGGATTTCATAGATCTTGCTGTTCTGAAGGAAACCCCCAAGGACTGCTTGAAGGTTAATCTCATGAGAAATGTGGCATCTTGTTTGCCTCTAATACAGTCTTAATGATACATGCTGACAAACCAAGCCGCTGTGTTTTAGAGTTCCCAGCTGTTTCTCTGGAATAATTTTTATAGTCTGGCAAAAAAAAAAGCAGCATGTGTTTTATAAAAAAAAAAAATCATGGTTCTAAGATTCCCTTGAGAGTAAACATTTACAAATTAAGAATTGTTTGTGCAAAAGGAATAGGGTATAAGGGACTCCGAAAGCCCAGCAAAACAGAGCTATAATTTAACCCGCTGTAGTAAAACCTTGTTAAATAAAACCACTGTGTGATGTGGAGCTAGGGCAAGGCATGTAAATAAGTTGGTGCTTTTTAAGACTGCTGTAATTCCAGAGGCTTGGATGCCTGTGGTTGTTCAGAAAGGCTTAGTTCACTTGCTAACACTTGGGCGTTTCTTCTTAAGATCTGTTGGAGAAGCCTTCTCCCATGCCTCAGGGCATGTCTTGGCCACTGTCAGGTTGTGCAGAAGAGCCTCCCCAACAAATCTTGAGAAGCAGATCTTAAGAAGAAACATGGGACTTCAACTGTGCCCACAAGGCCACCTACCAATGGGTGGCTTTATGTTTGGAGGTGAGGCTTTTAAGGATTTAGCCCAACTAGAAAGGAAGAACAATAACTGTACAGCAATGGTAAGTTTAAAGAAGCAGCTCGAACATAAATTGCAATCTTATTCATGCAAATGGTCACTTCTGTTTTGTGATTCCCCCCCCCCCCCATGTGAAGGAAGTAACAAGGAGAACTGTGTACACCAACAGATATAAGGATGATTTGGGTATGGAGCAAGTGTATGGACAGTGCTGGACTTTGCCCAGTTATTTTTTTATTTTTATTAAAAAAATTTCTTGATTTACAAAGGTAGTGCAATGTCTCTCTCGTGTTTTTTCCATGTAACATTTTTACAAGTCAATTTCGTTTGTTGAGACATTAGGAAGAAAAGGGGGAAAGAGGTGGGTGGGATGGGGAGATGGGTGGGGTGGGGTGACGATGTTTCTATTTTACTTAATATATGTAGGGTTTGGTGTCAGCGTTGTTTGTGCAGGTTCTCTGTTGTTCACTTGTGTTCCTTTGGTGGTGAGAGAGGTCGGGGTTGGTGTAGGATGTGATTGTTCATTTGTGGTTGGCTGTGGTGGTCTTTGGTGACTTTGCCCAGTTATGAAGTGACTAGAGGCTTTGGATTAGTACCGGTATTTACTTCTGAGCCTTCTTCCCGATCTGATAGCATCAGTGGATGGCGTTCATCCAGGCAAGGTGTTGCTTGGACGAACATAATAAAAATCATTCCCTCTAAAATTGAACTTGGGTTGTGTGCCTATTCATTTGGAAGCAAAACAGTCACCCCAGGATAAGCATACTAAGAGAATGCAGAAGTACACACATTTGTGAATTAAAGGCAGGTAATTTTCACCAAAAATTGATTGACAAGGAGCGTTCACCTCTACATAGTTCCATCCTTATTTCAGACATTGTTATATATTGGTAAATCGTGATGTTTAGCTGGTGATATATTGCGATGTTGGAAACCAGGTATCTCCCAGCCCTAACAAGGACCTCCCAGAGTTTCCACACTTGAAAAAAGTTTAATCCTGTGACTTTCCATCTGGGACCACAATATCCATCACCCTTGGCCATTGGCTATGCTGGCTGACATTTGGATTCCAGCTTCTGGAAGGCCACAAGTTCCCCATTCCTGTTTTAAAGGAATCAGAACCTGATTGGAACCCTGAACAAGAGCACTCCTAGAGGGCTGCAGATCCCACTTGTATTAGAAATAGTTCTGTAGCATAATAATTCAGAATACTAATACCCATTGCATTACTTGTAAATATATATCTCTGCTTGCTTTTGTTCATGGTAATGCAACCAAAGCATTGCCTTTTTAAAGAAATCTGCTTTTTGTTACAAGGCCTGATCCAGGGTATTGCACAAAGGAAAAGAAGTCTCCACCCTTAAACTTAGTTGTTCACTTTATCACAGAAACCACCTTGAAGTAGTTATTGAAGCCTGATGACAGCTAGACAATTTTCCTTAAAGTACCGGTATCTTACCCTTGCCTATGGGCCCTTCTTCGTCTCGCATCCTAGATATTGGTTAATAGGGCAACTATATATGCATACCTGCACAAAATTAAGGTCTACTGAGTTCAGTGGGACTTACACCCAGGTGATTGAGTATAGGATTTCAGCCTAATGGCAAGTACTAGCCAATCCATTAGATATTTCATGGTTTTGGAGATACAGAAGCACCTTTTGAATTATGGAAGTTTTCCTGTTACCTGAATTGAGTGCTTCAGAGCATTGGTCATTTTTAACCCAGAGGAAAATCTCCCAGGTCACCAATGAGCTCTCTACAATGAGCTGCTTATTGCCCATTTGTCAATATTTTAGTAAAACAAAGACTAAGCTAGGATTATTGCACCAATTTTCTTTTTTAAAGGATTGGCATCCATTTTAATGTCCATAAAACTTCAAGCAGCATAAAACTTGAAGGAATTTATCTCTTTCTGCAAATAGATATTTTTTTTTGTCTTTAACCTATTTTATTATTCCAGTTTGAAACAGATGAATAGCCTGTTTGTGTTCTGAGCCCTTTCTACATCCTGACTTTTTTTTAAAAAAAAATCCCATAATTCATTTGCCACATCAGATGGTATGTTTCAGCTTTGGACAGCTGCAGAAGCGTGGAAAGGAAAGAGGTTACTTCAAGATCAAAATATAGGTACATTGGCAAGATGACATGGAGAAAAGCTTCCAGAAAGCTCATTCACATTGTGACTATCAATACTGATCTTGTCACTACTGTGCCTTTTTATTAAGAGGCTGCATCTGGAAAGTAAAATGCTTAAAAGCCTTGGCTACTGCTCAGGACTAGTTTCAAAAAGCAATTAGAACTGCAAATTAGAGAAGCACCAGGCGCAGAATTGCATTTGGGAATTATGAAGCAATGAGCATGGGAAGGCTTTCTGGAGTGGACTTTATCAACACACTCAGTGTGCAGTTAGTATGGGTGTACTGGGAGTTTGCTAATGGACTCGCCAGACTTAATTCTCTTCCAGCTGAAATCTCTCTCTGCTCCCCCTCCTCCTGTTATGAATCATGAGCATTACAAAATGTAAGAATTTAGGAGGAGAACGAGGAAGTAGTTAAGCACTCATTTAGTCTTGCCTGGATTTGTAGTGAAGCAACCATCAACCTTTTTCGTTGTGAAAAGTTGACAGGGTTGCATAACACACTTGCAGATGGTTAGTAGTAAGTTGTGGTCATTGTGGTTGAAATGGAAAGTCGCCCTGCAAGTTGTAACTTTTATGTTTTCTGTAGATACCTTTGTTAAGCAAAGAGATGGTGAGCTTGAAGAACGCTCTGGGCACATTTCCACATACCAATATTTCATCACTGCTTGACTTCCAAGAATTCTACAGCGGTTGTTAAATGTGGGCATCATCATCTTTGCTGCTGCTACTTAGAATATTAAGTGCCAACAGTGCAGTAGGTGCCATACCAACCAAAGAAGTTAGTAATTGTTCTTGCTCAGGAAGATAACAGTGCAAGTCTTCTGCCTAAGGCCTGGCTCATGGGGTGGGGGTGGGGGGACTTTCAAAATTTTGCAACATAAGGTTGTCCTCCATTAGTGTAGAAGGCATTATTTTGGAAAGCTACTTTACTTTATGAATAAGAAGCAAATGCTGGGTTTGCAGAGAAACTAAGCAAATTGAAGTATGTCAACTCATGTTTCTCATTCAATCCAGGGTACAGAAATCCTTGGGTTTTGAAATGTGTATTTCTTTGGGAGGGTAGGGCGGAGTATTGAATTAAGTTTTGCCTTTTAAAGTTATTAAGGGCTGCAAGTTAACCTAACAAAGATGCTGTATGTTCCTCTCTGCATAAAAGGTTGCCATTTTATCTACTTGCTTTGCTTCTGTTAATTTTAATCACGCTACCACGGTACCATCTTTAGGAAGTTTTAAGTGATATTGTTGACTATTAAGGCTGCAATCCGGTGCACACATACCTGGGAGCAATCCTAACTGAACATGCAGTCTTGCTTCTTGGCTTGTGGAGGGTAACCTTTAGCAATAACTAAAAGCTAAAGATAACAAGGTTTGCAAATGTACAACGGCTACTCAATAAAATTTTCACAAACGAAGCAAGTAAAAATACTTAAATTGACTATGTATTCCCTAACTCCCAACAGTATAAAAATAGCTTTGGATTTACCTTTATTGAGGGATGTTAATTGAATGCAAATATTTAAAATGCCTTATATTCTGCAGACAACATTGGATTTACATTTGTGAATCGCAGGGTAGAGATGTTTGTATCAAAGAATGATGGGTTGTTTGTGCAGTGGGATTATTTTTTAATCTACCGTATTTTCCGGCGTATAAGGCGACTGGGCGTATAAGGCGACCCCCAACTTTTCCAGTTAAAACATAGAGTTTGAGATATACTCACTGCAGATTCTCCACCCGGCGTATAAGACGACCCCCAACTTTTGAGAAGATTTTCCTGGATTAAAAAGTAGTTTTATATGCCAGAATATACAGCATGCCGCTTCTCCCTAGTAAAAATACATCCAAAGGTAGACGTACAAGCAGCATAGACATAATTGCAGAAACTATCTCCTAGTAGAGGAATGTTCAAGTGCTGTGAAGTGTGTAGAAGCCATAAGCTGCTCTTCGGTTAACCAGAGTCCATGAAGTATAAGTAACTTTTAACAATGATTTGTCAGTCGTATGCAGGCAGGCTGAGCACTTGCAGCTTAACCAAGTGATCCAGAACTCTGAAAATAAATCTTGTCCTGGCATGCTATCGTCTCCGTTGCATAGCCTTGATGTGAAAGAGTTGACTACTTACAGGTGAGAAAAGTGTTCAGATTCATCATCTGTGACCTCATTTAATTTAATTTTCCCTGCCACATAACATTTTTGAAAAGCAGTTACTTACTTATCAGGGCTTCTGATGAGGAATGTAATCAAATTTTGACTTTGCCAGGTCACATGCACAAGAATGTGTGTGCACTAAGCTTGCATGGTTACAGGAACAATTGAGTTTGTCAACCTTGGAAGGTGGAGCAGTTGACTATGGCTCATACACCTGCCCCCACACTGCCATTCAGAAGACATGGTGAGCCATAAACCATTTACCACTGCATGCTGCCAAATCACCCCCATTGCAATCCTACCCTGGCACAAGCTTTGGCTTATCATAGAATCTCAGTGCTTGTGGTTTGTTTCAGAGAAACAAACTATAGTTAGGAAGCCAAGGTTTGTTCTTGGCTTTCTGTTCACAATTGTTGAGAGAGACAAATCTTGAGCACCGGTCCAGGCATCATGGTATGCACAGTAAACTTGTTCACAGTATGATTTTTAGCTTATTGTGTTCCTGAACACAGCCACAGAATGCCTACCACTAGTTATGGCTAGTCTGCTACGACCTTGCAGCTAAAGGTAATCTTCTGCAGGCGTAATATGTGCACTTCTACCATGAGTGTCTGTGTAAAGATACCGCACACACTTCCATTGTTGTCCATTATTCAAGCTCTTGCATAAGGAAGGTGTGTGCAACTTGCGTACAGTGTTTGCCAGACAAATCCGAATATCGGAATGGTTTGCACCAGTCCTAACTGCTTGTGTTAGCACCTGCTGGCAAAACTTTTCTTGCTTGCATTTAATTGACAAGGCCAGGCTGGATGCCAGAGATATTTTAAGAGACCCATATAGCCATACACTGCACACGTGCTCAGAGCTGTAGACAAATGAATCAATTCCATGTTTTAATAATTATGGACATCTTACAAAAGACTGAGCTGCTTTTGACTTATCCTTTTTTTTCACTTTGACGTCCTGTTGTCTATAAACGTGAAGCTTGCTTGAGAAGGATCACTGAGTCAGGGATTCAGGAACTGTGAAACATTTGCAATTTGTGGTTCATGTAATAAACAGTAGGATTTTGCAAGAGGGCCAGAATCCAGTCTTGTTTTCTTTAGTGAATATAAAATACCTTTCTGCATCTCTTCTTCCCCCATTGCCCCCAACTCCAAAACACACACACACACACACACACACAGGCCCAAGTGGTGCCCTCTAGATGTTTCAATCTACAACTCCTATCAGATTCAGCCACCATGGCCAATTGTCAGGAGTGATGAGAGTCCACCAGCACCTAGAGGGCACCGGGTTGGCAAACCCTTGTAATTTAACGCAGGCAGTCTCATGAATTGCAGTCTGGGTCTGCATGTGGCTGGTCAGCTTGGTGCTGTTCTTTCTCTTTATGTGCTGTAAGAGACACTTCACATTGTGGCTACACTAGATATGACTTTGGCGGAGGCATGTTTGCATATTCACACATCTTCCCTGCGGGAGACCCGGCCAGTGGGCGGGGTATAAATAATAAATTATTATTAAATTATTATAAAGTGCATGTCTAATTTTGCAACAAAAACTGCATGCTGCACTTTGCTGCTTGAACCTCCTTATCTACAGTATCATACCAGCTGTACATGGATACTTTGAAGGTACAGAAGAGAGATCAGTGGGCACCTTATAACAGGTATGCTTCGCATATACAGGTACATAGGACTTCCTCTCTCCACTTCCCACTTTCCCCTCCAGAGCAGATGGGGTAGGGCAAGGAGAGGGAGAGGAATTCCCATCGTTGAGGTGGAAATCTTTGCACTAAAAGGACGGCTTCATTGGATATAACCTGCTGTTTCAGTCTATAAACAGCCACTCCACTGGTTGCCAGTGACAAGTTAAAATTGCCTGCAGAAACCAAGCAATGCAGCTTTTGTAAATAAATGTTTGGTTTGTTTGTTCTTTCTTCAAACAACGGATGTGTCCCAAATGCTTAACATAATTATATTTAAGCAGACAAATCAGTAAAAATGTTCTGTACTAGCAAGGTCTATGGACTCATTTTATTTTAAAGGTGGTTGACCTACATTTTAGAGTTACAAAGAAGAAAAATGTGGCAATAAATTCCAATTTAGTAGATTACTGCAGTTATTACAGGATTTCAGTATTAACACTACTGGTATACCATCTTTAATGACCAGGGATGCAAGTAAGGTTTCTGTAAGCGGTGTTGCTATAAGCTTGGCTTCCTATGTAAATAAATAAACTGAGAAACAAAAACAAGATGAGTTTAATTTGAAAGGTCAGAGGATTAGAACAACATAATAAAAACAATCGAGATAATGAAGCTGGAGGAAGTAAAAAAAAAATATGTAGAAGATAATAAGCTGCAAAAGCCTTAAAAGTGTTTTGAGAGAGATAAAAGGAGATAAAAGGAAAAAAATTATTCCTCAATAACAAAACAACAACGTTAAGAGAGATTAGCAGAATTTATTGCATTTTATAAATTTATGTGTAGTTTGAGGCATCCACGGAACAAAGGCTTCAATGAGTTCTTTGCCAATACAGACATTCCTAAATTTAAATGAAGATCATATCATATTTTTTAAAGTCTCATAATTTTTCAAGAGATAAAATAAAGCAGATGCAGATAAAATCAAATAATTTTCTATGATTAGATAGGTTCTGAACCAAATATTATGAGGTATTCATTAATTAAAAACCTCTAGTTAATACCATACTCCATATAAAATGCTAGGAACACCACATGATATGAATAAATCCTTGAAAGGAAATGCCTGAGATTAACCAATTGATGCAGGCCAAATTTTCTGCTGAGTGAGGATTATTATAAAAATTTAACACATTTGGCAGAATCAATAAAGTGGTAATCAGTAAACTGGTAGGAAATTGTTTGGTGACGATCTGGATTTTATTGTAGAAATGTTTTGGTTTTTTTTAAAAAAAATCACAAATCATTAGATGAACATTGAACTTAATTGCTAATTATGGGTGGGGCGTTATTGGGCTGTTTTTGTTTTTGTTTTATTGTGTATTTTGTGCTTTTTTGTTGTGCTTTTATCCTGAGAACCACCCTGAGACCTGTAGGTATAGGGCGGAATAATAATAACAATAATAAGCACAAGGGGGAATCATATTGTGGAAGAGGCTTTTGATAAAGTCAGACTATATCAATTTTTAAATCTTCAACCATTTAACTTTAAAATTACCGTTTGGGTGGAATGCATTAATATGATTTATAAATACTTCTCCAGTTAGTGGTCAAAAATCAGAAAACATAGCTTTTACAAAGAGGGACTTTCAGAATGACTGTACCTCTATCTGCTTATTTGCAATTAGTATTGAACTATCCACAATTATCATTATTGGCCCTGTTAAACTTGAAAAGTACAGATACTTCACTTGATTAGCAAAAGGTACAAATTTAAAATATTGTTTTGATGTCAGTAGCATATTTTCACCAATAAATATAACTAGGACTTTAATCCTGTAAATAGTTTTTTCAGTTTG
This sequence comes from Lacerta viridis, assembly GCA_900245905.1. Classification (NCBI taxonomy): domain Eukaryota; kingdom Metazoa; phylum Chordata; class Lepidosauria; order Squamata; family Lacertidae; genus Lacerta; species Lacerta viridis. Next base: position 30,847 of record OFHU01000237.1, on the reverse strand, counting down.
TTCAGTTAGCATCATGTGTTGTTTGGGCTTTCCTACTGGTAAAAAAATATGGTACTTCAAAATGGTGAATAATGTAAATCCTTACAGTTAAGGTATGGTTATAGGGTAAGAGAGAAATTTGCAGAAATGATAAAATATAAAAAGGTAGTACAGCTGTAGGAAAACAGAATTTTGATATATGCTAATTCAACCCATTTCATCCTCATGCTTCTTTGGGGATTATAAAACACCTCAGTCCACCTTGAACCAGAAAAGTGGATGGCTAACAAACACAACTGCTCCCACATCATTTTGGCCCTGGTACTTATGATTTACACAAGGTGACAACATGGGGAGTTCAGATCTTTCAAATGAAAGACCAACATACTAATCACAGTGCCTTGTAAAAATAAATAAATAAAAATCCACTCTCAAGCTCAAGAAGTAATGCTATTTTTGGCCTCCTGACCATGACTCCGCTTCCCTGGTTCTGAGTCATAAAAGCTTCTGAATTCATAACTACTTTAAAAAAAGAAAGAAAGGCTTATTTGCTTAACTTGTGCCAAATAAATGAATAAATAAATATTTATACCCCGCCCATCTGGCTGGGTTTTCCCAGCCACTCTGGGCGGCTTCCAACAGAATATTAAAATACAATAATCTATTAAACATTAAAAGCTTCCCTAAACAGGGCTGCTTCAGATGTCTTCTAAAAGTCTTTGACATCTGGTGGGAGGGTGTTCCACAGGGCGGGTGCCACTACCGAGAAGGCCCTCTGCCTGGTTCCCTGTAACTTGGCTTCTCGTAGCGAGGGAACCGCCAGAAGGCCCTGGCACTGGACCTCAGTGTCCGGGCAGAACGATGGGGTGGAGACGCTCCTTCAGGTATACTGGACCGAGGCCGTTTAGGGCTTTAAAGGTCAGCACCAACACTTTGAATTGTGCTCGGAAACATACTGGGAGCCAATGTAGGTCTTTCAGGACCGGTGTTATATGGTCTCAGCGGCCACTCCCAGTCACCAGTCTAGCTGCCACATTCTGGATTAGTTGTAGTTTCCGGGTCACCTTCAAAGGTAGCCCCACGTAGAGCACATTGCAGTAGTCCAAGCAAGAGATAACTAGAGCATGCACCACTCTGGCGAGACAGTCTGCGGCAGGTAGGGTCTCAGCCTGCGTACCAGATGGAGCTGGTAGACAGCTGCCCTGGATACAGAATTAACCTGCGCCTCCATGGACAGCTGTGAGTCCAAAATGACTACCAGACTGCACACCTGGTTCTTCAGGGGCACAGTTACCCCATTCAGGACCAAGGATTCAACCTCAATCTGTTAGCTGTTAGCCGCCATCCATCCTCCAACTGCCTTCAGACCAAAAACATGTAGAGAGGGAATGTTGCACCAGAAAGATTACCTAGTGCTTGATTTCTGTGTTTTATTACCTCTAACCATAGTTTGATATTCATTCCATACTTGTATTGTGTTTGGGTTTAATGTTTTAATGTAACAGGTTTTAAGTTTTAAGTTTTAATGTAACAGGTTTTAAGTTTCTATGTAGAAATGTAGGACAATTTTGTATGGAGTCATAGTTTATGAATTACAGAAACTAAATACTTGTGCATGTCGTCTTAACATGGCAGTTGGGGAGATTGGGTGAGTTACATTGGTCTGTGCAAGGGCGTCAGTGACACATACTCATGAAACATATGCTACTTCCTGCTTTCATAAGCGCTCCTATGATGTAAGAGTAAAAAGGTAAAGGTACCCCTGACCATAAGGTCCAGTCGCGGACGACTCTGGGGTTGTGGCGCTCATCTCGCTTTACTGGCCAAGGGAGCCGGCGTACAGCTTCTGGGTCATGTGGCCAGCATGACTAAGCCGCTTCTGGCAAACCAGAGCAGCGCACGGAAACACCGTTTACCTTCCCGCCGGAGCGGTACCTATTTATCTACTTGCACTTTGATGCTTTCGAACTGCTAGGTTGGCAGGAGCAGGGACCGAGCAACGGGAGCTCACCCCGTCACGGGGATTCAAACCGCCGACCTTTCGATCGGCAAGCCCTAGGCTCAGTGGTTTAGACCACAGCGCCACCTGCATCCCATTTATTATGTAAGAGTAGGCAGGAGATTAAAACCTAATGATTATATCCATTTGAATTCAAGGATATTGGGGAGGGCCGAATCTTTGGTAGTAGATATGATTGTGAAGACATGAAGCTGCCCTCTGTCATACCTCAGTTTGGCATCTGTTAAATAGGTTTGCAATGTGCTTTAGTAATAAGCCGACAGAATTTATATTTTTGAGTGCAGAACTCGGATGCTAGGATGCTAGCGAGTTTATAAATGCTCTGATACAGTTGGCTTGTTTGAGGTTATGTGAGAATTCTGTGGCTCAGCTGTGTTTGCAAAAGTGTTAGTCACCATTAGTCACTTCCACTGGGTAACATTTGTCTCATTCACGCACCGCATTTTCAGACGTATTTCTGTTTAAAATGAAGTCATGGCTTACATCTTCAGTATTAAGTGGGTGGCTGAATAGAAGGGTCCGGATTCTTGTTTCAGGCACCCATCCTGAAGTGGGGCACCTATAGGTTTTGCTGCTTTCTCCTCCATGCAAGCAAAAGTACTTCTGTCAATCTGAATGGCCTGTGTCTTTGTGGCAGGGAGAGGAGAGTGTGGAGAATAGAGGAAATATCCTCTAACTGCTTGGTTTTGGAGCTATATGTAACTCATTCATTTGCTGTTGGGTGGGAGCACTTAAATGGAAGGAAAGCTCCAATGCATTATCTTTTTGTGCCTATGAGGTCCACAGATTCTGTTTGGCATGGGACTACTGTGTGCATAATTGCATACCAGCGAGTATTGCAGAATAAGATGCATCTGTCCAACGTAACCTATTCGAGCTATATACACTTTGCTCCCGGTCTTTAATAAGACAGTCCTACTCCACAACAATGAAGTGCTGCTTTCTGCTTTGTGCATAGGTTTTCATAGAGAAGTGCAGAAAAAGAAAATCCAAGTGACTCAGAATAACCGAGCCAAAGTTTGTTTGTTCAGGAACACTGCTAATATTATTAAAGCTTTTCATGTGAAGCCAATACTAGGCGATAAACACGATGGTCTTTTCTACTTGGTGACTTAAAGAGGATTCCTGTAGCTCAAACAATGAAACTTAAAAATTAAGTCAAGCATTTTAAACCTAGCTCTTGTGAGCCAGGAGGCATGTGACAGGCATGCATTGAGTGTATTTTTCCAACTTACAGCTTAAAGGGGGGGGGGAGCAAAAACTCGCTATTTTTAATTTTGTTATTCCTGGCTCCGGGTTAAGCAACGGGCAACGTTTAAAGTTGCATACATTTTCAGATAGCTTGCTCATAATGTATATGTGCTGCTGAAGCAAGCACGACTTGGCTTGCTCGTAATATAAATAAGTGTTGCCCAAGAATGTAGCTTGTATTTCTGATATAGTTTATGAAAACAAAAGAACATGGATTAATCATACTTCAGGATGTAAGCACATTTTTTTCAAGTAAAAGGCATATATCCACATGGGTCCCTGGAACTGTCAGAGCCAAAAATAACATTTTAGAATTTAAGCATGAGGCAACTTTCTGGGACTGTAGTGCACATAAATGCATTGAACACTCTGTTTCCCAAAGGAACACGTCTAGTTGTGGGTTTCTTGATTTCAGCAAGCTGCCAGTAAAATTGAAGGAAAAGTAATTCACTTTTTCAGTAATGTTCATCTGAAATTTCTAAAAGGCACTGTGTGTTTTATACCCTCATTTTTATTTATTTTTTTTGATACAGACATCCTGTTGCAAGATGGAAATGGTGGGTTTGCAAAGGAACAAAAGAAAGTTGTTTCAGTGTATTGCCACAGCCCCGTCTTTTTCCAACCAAGATTGTTCATTAAGTATTCTTGGGTGCTCACGATCTAGCAAGTTTGTTAAATGGAAATACTGTAGGTGCTTTAATTAAAATGTGCCCACTATGGTTTGGTGCCCCTTTCTGCTGTGGTAACTGCTCATTACTTTTTCAAGCACAATGCATTAACCACTTATACAACACGTTGTAATAGGTTAGTGATACGGCCAGGAAAAGAACCTGAAAACGGCCTTCCGTCCTTAGCAACACTTCACCCAGAGGTTCACAAACATTGCTTGACTTTCTACCCATTATTTGAGGTTGCTGTCAGCCTTCTCCCTCTGTACAGAGTCCTCATAGCGTAGGGTTGCCATATTTCAAACAGTGAAAATCCGCACAGAGAAGTTGTTGAGGTTTTTTGTTTTCTTTTGCAAATTCACAAAAAAAAAACTGGAACGCTACCTGACTGAAAGGGATGCGGGTGGCGCTGTGGGTTAAACCACAGAGCCTAGGGCTTGCTGATCAGAAAGTCAGCGGTTCGAATCCCCGTGACGGGGTGAGCTCCCGTTGCTCGGTCCCAGCTCCTGCCCACCTAGCAGTTCAAAAGCACGTCAAAGTGCAAGTAGATAAATAGGTACGCTCCGGCAGGAAGGTAAATGGTGTTTCCGTGCGCTGCTCTGGTTCGCCAGAAGCGGCTTAGTCATGCTGGCCACATGACCCGGAAGCTGTACGCCAGCTCCCTCGGCCAGTAACACGAGATGAGCGCCGCAACCCCAGAGTCAGACACGACTGGACCTAATGGTCAGGGGTCCCTTTACCTGACTGCAGCCCTATCATAGCACATCAGATGGCTTGGTAAAGAGGCAGAATATTTTCTCATTTGTGCAGGGATTAGAAGAAGGTCAAAAATTGCCCTGGGGTTTTAAGAAGGTAAGCCCAAAGCAGGAGTCTCTTCTGATCAGCAAGTTGAGACTCCTGTTTCTTAGCTTCTTGTCAGCTGCTTGATAACTTGGAGGACTGGGTTTGTGGAGCCCTGGCCACACCTATGTTTCAGGTAGATTTGTTTAATTTGTGGCTGAGTTCTAAATCCTTTAAAAAATATTGTAGAAAACTTTAATCAGCCAGTGGCTTCCATTCATGAGGCCCGCTGTTCACATAATGCAAATTGGCCAGGCTTCAGTTGTCTTGTGCTACAATTATACATTACCCATGGACCAGAGAAGAAAGAGCCACAATAGGGGCTTTGGGATAAATTAAGGACAAAGCTTTGTAACTTTGTTAAAATCTATGACACGCAAAGCATCAATTGAATTCCAAGACAGTCAACCCTTTCCCAAAGGTTGAGGCAGCACAAATTTGCTTTTGTTTCAACCCACGTTCTGGCCTCCAGGTTTGTAGCAGCCCGCCAGGATTTGTTCTGCAAGCTTCCTGGCAATATACCCTGAAGGTACTTTGCAGGGCAGATAAGCCAGTCATTTTATGACCTGTTGCTTTCTATGAGATTTTATAAAAGCAGGATAACATGATTATGATCGGTGTTGGCATTATGCTGAAGTTCCTTTGCATTACGGCTTGTAGCGTGCTCTCACTGACAACAGATACGAGTCAGCAACAGTAAGCCAACAAACGGACAGGGCAGATTGACCCTCTAGAGCAGGAGTGGGCAACCTCCACAGGCCTAGGCAGCATGGCCAATGGCTGGGGTGGATTTTCAGTGCCACCTTAATACCGATTTCTTCATGTTTCTGGAGGATATTAAACTGAGGTGTAAACTGGATGAAACTGTTTTGTTTATTGCTGCTGATACGAAATTAGCTTAATGTTATGATTATGTTGATTTGAGTGACTTTATGAGTGATTTTACTGTTTTAATGTGAATACTAGCTGAGAAAAACATTATAGCCCAACTTACAAGACAATTACATAAAATAAGCTGAGATAAAATCTTCCTTTTCTGAATATGGCCATACTCTCTTTTCTTCCTGATACCCCTCCCCCCAAAAAGCTATTATTATTGTCCTCTTTTTTTGAAGAGCAGGAACACAAAAACTGGTTGCAAAACATATTAATGTAAATTTGCATTATAAAATGTGTTGTTGCAGAAATGATATTTGGCAGTTGCATTATTCCAAACACTTGCAGTTGAAAATTCAGGCCACCCTGCTTCTGTTTCTTCTGTCTCTTCTCATTACCTTCCCCAACTTTTCACAAAGATCCTCAGGTCAACCTATTAGCTCCTGACCCAGGGTGTGAGTGCTGTTCCTGGGATCTATACTGTCTTAAGAGTCTCCCAACAGGCACCTACAGGGAAACATGTGCTTGCAAAGGCTTTCCTTGGCAGCTGCAGAGTGTATACATAAACATACAAATTATGCTTGAAAGATGCATTCTGTAGTTTAAAGATAGCTCAATTGATAGTGCATGAGACACTTAATCTCAGGGTTATGGGTTCGAACCCCATGTTTGGTGAAAGATTCATGCATTGCAGAGGGTTGGACTTCTATGATTCTTTGTAGTCAGTGGAATATGCTGTGGTATGTGCTTGTGTGTTCTGTTGTTTGTGCGGTACCCAAAACAGTTATTCCAGTTTGCATATGTAACTTTAAGAGTTGTTAATTTTTAATAACGTGAGCTTATTTTTCACAACTCCATCCCATTCCTTTTTCCTTGTGGCTTATAGATTGTGAGCCTGAGGACAGGGACTGTTTTAGTACTTGTTTTTGTATGGTGCTCTGAGAACCTTTTCCGTAAAAGGGTGAGGTATATACCGGATATACTGTAAATACTGTGCCTCTGATCAAATGTTCTCTTTCGAGGAGTATGTCTGGATTTTGGGGGTTATTAAAACAGGTTTCAAATGGACTCTGTATTCACAGAGCAATGGACTGAATGAATCTCTCATTATCCTTATAACAGGTGCAGTTAGCATGTTATCGTTTTATCTCTCTAAATATTTGAAATCAGTCTTTCTGGCATGGAAGAGAAGACCACATGCCTACAGCTACCAGAGCCATTCTCCACTTCTTTTTACGTGTTTGAAGGGAGCCCTTCCAGTGTCTGAACTTGTCAGTTGGGGGAAGAGGTTAAAACACTAGTACTGTGGTTCAGATGGTTATCCTTTCATCTCACGTTCCATCACTTTCCCTTCTGTGTGGAGAAGCATGGTTTAGGACTGAAGTGCCATGGTTAGTCTCTAGGTTTTGGCATTCATTAGAAAGCAGCAGAATCTGTTTCAGTTTGCACACGATAAACACCGCAGAGCAATTAAAATCCTTTGAAAGCTTGTAAACAAATGTGGCTTAGAACAGAGGCACGTATCTTGTCCTAGCAAGGCTGGTAGAAGTTGGATCTGTTCCATGAGTCTGATAACAGGTATCTGAATTCCAGGTAGCTAAGGCTGGGTCAGACAGGACAGGACCTGAGCCAGCTCCCAATGTAAATCCCATTTGAGCAATGGAAACTGGTTCAACAACAGTCTGAGCTCAACTGCATGCCAAAATAGTGAAGCAGTCCTTCTGCATGCCCTTCTCCAGTTAGGCATAATTTAAGGGGCAGCACTTTGTCTTGGAGGCTGACATTCCTACTTGGCCAGATGGCCTCCACCTATCCCTCTGCCTTCTTAGGATAGACTAAGGGGCTGTAGGCAGTTCATGGACCCATAAATCCTGGTTCATCCTCATTTTGAAGAATCTGAACTCTGGGCTTCAAAAGAGCACCTTCTCCCCCTGGGTGGCTTGCAGAGCATTTTACTCTGAGTGGACCTCAGATCAGCTTCTGGGTCTGTGTTGAATCACTCAGCCAGAGTCCTACTGCACACACATCTCCATAGACATCTCCTCTGCATCAGAACTTCTGTACAGCATGTGGTTTCTGTATTCTGGGACATAAGGGCATGAAGAGAATTTCTAAGATTAAACAAAATGTAGCTGAAGATCAGAGTAGAAGCCACAGTCTCCATGACTGAGCTTTACTGAGCAACATGGATTACTTCTTCAAATGCCATGATTATATGGCAGTGACAGTGCTTTGATTACCAATCCCTACTGAAATATGGCACAGTGTTACAGCACTTGAAGAAAAAAAAACTTGATGCCACAAATCCTTCAATGGTGGCAAATAAATGAGTTTTGACTCCCTATTACAATGTTTTATGGTCCTGCTGCCACTGCTTGCCATTCTGCCAAAGTAAAAAACTCCATCCGCTAGTTCCATACCAGATTGTGGTGTCAAAGAAACAGGAGTTGTAGATGTGGGTTTTAATTTTATTTTCTTCCTTGAATGTTTTGTTTTTTAAGCTGCTTTTGAAATAGTGGCAGATTTGCTGGTAAATGGTTTACTTGCTACCTTCATTCTACACCTTCCAGAGAGAATAAATTGCTTTCACGCTGCTTTTGCTCATCCTAACTACTTTCAAAATTCTTAGTGCTTTTTGAAGTATTGAGTTGAAGTCATAAAAGGCAAAGGAGTGATCTGGAAAGTATAGTTTGCAACAACATTCATTAGATGTGTAGCGTGAAAAAAATATCACCTCGCTCATTCATGATGTAATCATGGAAGAGGAGGCCAACCTGGCATGTATCACCAAGACCTGGGAGGTTGAGGAAGGTGGGCTTGATTTCACCCAACTCTGCCCACCCATGTACTCAGTGCAACACTATGGCAGACCAGAGGAGTAGAGGAGGTCGCCATGGTCCATCAGACTTCTGTGACCATCACCAAGGAACCACATCTCTTAGTAGCTGAATTGGAGGACCCGTAAATCATTTTGGGGCAGAGAGTCGGTCTCCCTGAATGCTGGCCAAGGTGGTCTCAGAAGTAGTGTTGGAGGAGCCAAGGACTATCTTGTTTTGTGTCTTCAACATTCACGCCAGGGCTGCTTGTGGGCTGACTCAGAACTTCATGGCCTGCATGATAACCATGGGGCTGTCTCAAGTTGTCATTGGTCCGGTACATGGAGTGGGACATACCTTCAACTTAGTTTTTGCTCCTGATGACACAATAAGTGGTCTGATAGCGGGGGGTGGGGGTGGGTAATCTTTTTGATTGGACTGGCTCTGCAGGATGGGTGTTGGGGGCACTGTTTTATGGTGGTCCTGATCATACCTGCAAGGTCAGTTCCAAAGAGTAGCCAAAAATATTAGTCTTATAAAGATGGAAGGCTGAGGTGGTCTCAGCTGCCTATGGGTGATATCCAGCTAAGTCATACTTGGAGAAGACCCACTCAGTCAATTGGGGGGGGGGGATAAAAATGCAGCTATACCACATTTTTCTGGAACTGATTGTTGATTATGGTCATGGGCCATAGTCTTCACTGTCGTATAAAGCACTGTCTGCTTTAAAAGGATTTGGTTCTGTTTTGGAGAGGCTGGTCAGTATTGGCAGACAATTCACTAGAGCAAATTGTTGTTCAATGGGGGAAATGAAGTAGTAATAATTCTGATAAATGAAGCCTTGATATATTCAGTTTGGTGTTCAGTTAGGAGTTTGGTCTAAGTTTAATATGATATGTAGAGTAAAGAGCACACTTCCCATTTGAAGAAAGCTATTTTGGTTCGTTTGTGTTTACTATAGTAGGGAATAAAAACAAAAAAATGTTAAAAACTATTTCTTTCTGAAAATGTAGTAGCTTTTATTTGTTCACTTCCATCAATATTGCAAAAGGTCTTTATGGATGTTTTGGTGACATGCAAATATAACCCAATTTTATTTTATCACCTGCCTTTTATAAGACTAATCATGGTTGGCTGTCTTCACCTTGAACTCTCATGTGGGAAATCCAGTATTAGCAGTAGAGTCCCAGAGACCAGGACCATCTGTACTTTGTTCCTTCCTATAATAATATTGCAGGTGGAACATAGCATATTTTGGCACACGAGATGTAAAGGCCCTTGTTCATTGGGAGTGATGATTGAGCTCTTGCATTTCTGTATTTGTAGCCATTGGCCACTGATCTTGAGCCAGCCTAGCTCAGTCATGTTTCATAAACTGAGGACCAAATCGCCTTGTAGATGCCAGCTCTGTTTGGCACAATTCAGGCCATTAACTGATCCTACTCCTACCCCTCCATTGCCAATAGTAAATAATTTCCCTCTCCATTAGTCAATAATAAAGTGGCACATTTTGCAGAGCACTGCAGAGAGAATATTTCATGTTTCCTAGTCTAGTGCAGTAACTACACACTGTTGCCTTTTTTCTTCCCTTTTTAAATTTTGATTATTAAACCCGTTTCTCTCTATTAGCCAGGAGCTCAACATGTTATGGCTTTCCCCCTTCCATTTAGAGAAAATGTGTTCATGCAGCACTTCTCCCACAATCTGGCCTGTTCTGTTTTTGCTTTACACTTTGTAGTGATTATATTATAGCCGCTGTCCTGGGGCAGTCCCACCCCACCCCAAATCCTGGTGTAGAATGTACAGTTATAATATTAAGTGTGTTTCTACACTTATTGTTCTCTCTTTCCTCTCCCCTCCTCCCTGCCATTTTTCATTTTAGAGGTTTACAAATGAGGACCACCTGGCTGTTCATAAACTCAAGCATGAAATGACACTGAAATTTGGTCCTGCCAGAACGGATTCAGTCATCATAGCAGGTACGTGTTGCAATCTAGATCAGTTTGGAAAGGAGCACAGTTAATACAGTCCAAAATTGTAAGATCAATACCAGAGACCAGATGCACTGAATAATATCTGCTCTAATCAAATTGTGACCTTCATTTATTCAGAAAGAGGTGGGAGGAATGAAGAAAGAAAGAAAGAAAGAAAGAAAGAAAGAAAGAAAGAAAGAAAGAAAGAAAGAAAGAAAGTGAGAGGCTTCTAGAACTCTGCCTCTTTATGTATTGTGGCAATACCAGGTTTTGTGTTTTAAGAGTGAAAATTTTACAGACAAAAAGGCTTTTCACATTTCTTCATACTTTTTATTCAGGGTGATAAACAAAAGCTGACAAGCTCTGCTTCCTTCCCTCCTCCCAGGTGTCAATTTTCTGAAGCTTTTAGGCTGTCACTTAATAAATTTGAAACTCCATCTCATGCATTGGCTGTTGCTGGGAGTGCATTTGCAGAGTCCAGATGAGTCTCCCTCAACAGGCACAGTCAATGCAACCCTTTATACAAGATTTCAGGAAAATATACCTGGCTGTCTCAACAGTAGGCTGTTGCCATAAACTGTAGGCTGTTGCGGTTGAGGAATGTCCCCGCACCCTGTCAATTATCCTTCATTTGTGAATCCTTAAAAGGAAGTGGCAGGGTTGCAATCATTGAATGAAATGGCTTTTTCTCTGTTGAATAGTGAAAGAAGAAAAATATTCTGTTATATGTAGGATTTTCTACTTGAGAATTAGTCTGCACTGTTTTTGATTACTGTTAATGTCCTCTATGTGGAGCTGCCCTGAAAGACAGCCCTGGAGCATCAGTGGGTGCAGAAAGCAGCAGCAGCAAGAACACTTTTAAGAGTTATAATGCACATCAACCTCTGACTTTTGTCTTCTGGGTTTCTGGGGGTTTTCCTGTTGTTATTCTGTCTCTCACAGCTACAATAAACCTACCATTAAAATTATGGACTGGGCATTTCTTCGTCAGAGGGCAAACGGGCAAATTTAGCAGGGGATCAAATACTTTCCCCTCCTCACTGTAGATATGCAGCATGGAAAACAAAGGTGAAAAAAGTCAAGTAAAAAAAATAAAATCCTACCCAACCCAACCCACCCACACTGTTAACAGTTCTTCAGTGAACGCCAGTATGTTTGATACCATTATGTTTGGTTAGAGGCCAATCAAACATAAGGGAATATGAAAAAGGCACACTGTAGCAGATAAACAAGGGGACATATATCCTTCTAACCATCGTGTCTTAACAGCCAGATATGTAAAGATGCTTCTGGCAACACCTTACTCACATGACACTGTGTTTTAATAACGTATTTATCTTTTACTGTTATTTGAGTGTTGTTGTTTGTTTTATTGTTTTAATATCTTACAATTTTATTACGTTGCTGTTGTTTTTAACTGATTGTGCTGTAAGCTACCTTGGGAGGGTGAGCACCCTAAAAGGTGGGATCTAAAAAATTATTTGTGAATTAACATGCATGTTTCTGTTTGCTTGCCGTATACAGGCAATGGCTGTTTTGTGCAGGGGTTGCCTTCCTGACCGCCCCTCCCCGCTCATTGGTGGAACATATGTAAACCTGCCCTGGCCCCATTATGCCCCCTTTCCCGAACACTTCCAGGGGCAGCCCGATGCCCATATGCATGGTCACTCATCAACTGGAAGAGCTTAAAACGATAGTTGCCTGTATTCCACAGGATGGATGTGGGAAAGAGCTTTTGAGCCTTGTGACAGTTTTAAAAACTTGTAGAATTTTGGCAGGTGTGGTTTATTTCATTCCCTCAGCACTGACAGGAAATACCTCTTAGGTGCACTTATTGATACAGTCCTTTTTTCTTCTTTTTTTACTCTTGCTATATAAAAAGTTCAGAAGTCACCATTTGGTTCTGTGTAGCCACACTCTCTCACCAGGTGCTAATGTATTACAAGCAGAATCCTTCTTCCTCTTGGAACGTTTTCTTCCTGACACATAAAGGAATTGCTGGAAGAATTGTGCATAGTAGGAGTATTGTGGGTATGAACAGCTGGAGCTAGGACAGAGCAAATCGCTTTTTCACGTTTTTTTAGCCCTTTTGTCAAGCACAAAATTATCCACGGTACTGCAGTGTTGACAACTGCCATCATCTCCAGTTGTGCATTGTGGTGCTGATAGCGACCATTTCAAGGGTAGGAGATGCAAGTCATTTATTCCTCTTGCGGCAGTTATGCAGTAAAATAGATGAGTCACTCAGAACTCCTCTCCAGTCCTTGCAAACATCCTGAAAATATCAGCCCACACAGCTTGTCTCTCCCAGCAAGAACAAATCAGACTTTTCTCTCTATGAGACCATGTAATGTAATTTGCAAACAGAAGGTTCCCCTGAGATTCTGAGCTTGCTAGTATCTGCCAAGCTAGCAAAAAGTCCAGCAAAATCCAACTTATGTGGACCTAGATTTTCACCAAGGCAGTCTGTATCCCATCTTTCTGCAGCTATACTGCACCAAGTTCCTTTCTGGGAAGGGGTGGGGCATGGCTTTAGCCTTCATGGATTTTAACATAAGCTGTGAACAATTTATTGTGACTATGTATAACTAACTATGTAATTGCTTCCCTTTCTCATATTATGAGTTATGCATAATTAGCATATCCAAATATACATAATTCAGGGCGCTGTTTTACTTGATGCAGACATGGTAAAAAAAAAATCAATTTTATCTTAGTGCAGAATGTACACCGCCCTTTAGGTACAAAGCAGAAACAGGTTCATGTAGTAGTTGGAAATAGGCATTCGGGAGCAGAAGTAACTGATGCTTTCTAAATAGTCACTCTTCCAGTTTCTCTATGGCAAGTAAGATTCATCTCTAGGCAATTAAGAATAGGGGTTTTTTTGGGGGGGGTGAGCATGTTGGTAAAACAATTTTATTTCATTAAGATTTTTGTAAATTGGAAGAGAATTGATGGTAGGCTTATTTAGGCCACTGATGTGCCATAAATGTTCTTAAACAGATACGTATGAGCTAATAGTAAAAATAAAAAGGTATAAAAAGAATTGTAGATTGCCTTAAATTTTCACTTAAAAGATATTAGTGAGATCATTGACAAAAGGCTGAAGCCCTTCACAAGTGACAAATGTGTTTTCTCAATGATATTTAAGCTGGGCCAGAATACTGTTATATGAGTTAACCAAACCTGTGAGTATCAGAAGCCCTTTGAGAGACACTGAGGTGACCTCATCAGCTTTTCCTACTGATTCCTACAGGGCAGGGATCAGTTGGCCAGTGGTGTTCCCCATGGGGAATTAAGTTGCTCAGCTGATTCCAGCCATGTCTGCCTGCCCCATACCTGACATCACATACGATGTTAGCTGTAGAGTGAGTGTGGTTTGGGGAAAACAGCCTTGCAGGTTAAATTGGGACCTGCGCCAGAAGTTCCCCACTGCTGCTTTAGAGGAACAGTCTTTTTAGGGTTGTCAATGCAGTACTTGTTATCCAAGAGGTATGCCCCATGCTTAAAGGATCCTGGAGCAGCACAGCTTTTAGGTTATGTGGCAATGCTATCTAGAGCAGGAAAAGTGTCAGACTTTCCTTTGGCTCTGTTCTTCTCACAGTTGTATCTTCTAAAAATGCCCCTGCGTCCAGATTTTTGCCCAGCCCAAACTGTCATTCCACCCATACAACCACCCAAGTGGACATTTATACTCCCCAACCCTGTGACAATACAAGGTCCACCTGCCTCTTCCATTGTGAATTCCATATTCTGCCCATGGCATCAACAGAAGGATTTCTTATGATCAGATTTGTGTGTGTAACTTAACAGAGATATTGAAGTTTTAAAACAAACCATTATTACAGCTTCTTTCTTCTTCAGCTGCTCCAATACGAATCCATACTGTAGTCAAGGTGGCAGTTACAGAATACCGAAGCACGAATATTCAGAAATGTGGCATTTGTGTAGATGAGTGGTGTCAGGTGTTATCGTTTGGGTTGAGCCCATGTAGTGTTAAGGTGTCAGGTCAAGCTTTCTCTTGTTTCCAGTGTTCTTCGATTAGATGGCAATAATTGACAAATCAGAGATGTGCTGACTATCTGAATTAAAGTGATCTGCAGCTGGTGGTTCCTTTTTTAAAAAAAAAATGATCCCTGAAATGTATGTGTAAAATGTATAATTTTAGCCACCTAAATATAGGCCGAAAACAACATTTAGGAAATTCTATGATGAATAAATAATCCCAGGCTTCTTTGATTTGAACTTGTTTTTCGTTGTCTTTTTCTCTTGCTCTCTAAACAGATCAGACGCCGACACCAACTCGTTTTTTGAAGAACTGTGAGGAAGTTGGCCTCTTCAATGAGTTGGCAAGTTCATTTGAACATGACTTCAAGAAAGCCACAGAAGATGATGAGAAAAAGGCAAGAGGCTAAGCCTTTTCATTGAGCTGAAATTCTGGGAGCTGTAAGGGGATTTGTTGTTCTGTAGTGTCCTTAAATTATGTTCATCTTGGGATTCATCATGCATAATGAGCCAAGAGGGTTCATCTACTGTTGCATTTTGCTCTAACAGTGGCCTGCACTGAGTGCGTCATATGATGCCATGCAGAAGTCATGAAATCATGGCATTATATTGAGTCAGATCAATAGGCAATCTAGTTTGGTACTTTCTGTGCTCACTTTCAGCAACTTTCCCAGATCTGCCATAGTTCTGTCTTCATCTTGCTTCCTAAGCTGGGGACAAAGCTTGTATTTGTAGCTCCATGCCTTTGGTCCTTCTTGCTTGTGTTTTGCATACAGCGGTTCATTCATTGCCTATAGCAGCCAGATGGTTAAAGGCACCTTGAGTAAAAAACAAAAAACCAGCCGCATCACCTTTCTGTTTTGTGAATGCATGTTAGCATTTAAGTGCATGATTGGCATAAATAATGACAGGCACTTAAAGTACCACAGAAACTATGTTTTCTGCCCAGAGAAATTGCATTGTAACTAAACCGAAGTAGTGGGTTGCTGTGAGAGGATGAAACACAGGGAAGCTTCCTTACCCCCAGTGTTGAGATCTGACCTTTATCCAAGCACTGGGTCCAGCTGCTGCAGCCATCAAGGCAAGAAGGGAGAGGGATCACTTCTGTAGGTTATTTTTCAGTCCTGAAATAAGAAACAGCAGCCCACCTGTCTGCTGGTGAACATGCATGGCATTCGGAGTGCATTGAAATGTCTTTGTCCTACTTGAAATGAAAAGGGTACCACTTTGTCCTACTTGAAATGAAAAGGGTACCACTTGCATAATTATTATATTAAATATAATTATATCTAATTATATAAAACAATAATAATAACAGCAGTTTGAATGGCTTATAGTGATCTAGGAGCTTGAACGAAGTCTTCAGGCAAAACGCTTTTTCCATTTTATCTGTGAATTAAGTTGCGTACTGCTAGATTTGCAAAAGAGAGCAGAATATTTACCATGTTGACTAAGTAAAGGGATCTTCTTGCATTCATTACAGGGCTTAGAAAGAGACCTATAGGAGGGATTTTTTTATTTATTAGATATTGCAAGCTTTGGAGCCCATCCCAGCCATAGCCGAAGTTAGGTTTCAGAGAAGCAAGGAATGAATGAAATAGCAAAGCCAAAACAAAATATATGCACTACCCAAGTTTCTTCCCAGAATTCTTTGAATTTCTGTTTTCATGAATTTATATTTAAAAATTGTTCAGGGTTTATTTTGTGTTTCAGGGCATTCTGAGAAGAAAACCTGGGTAACACATCTTTAGCACAACTCCTTTTGTTTTGTTTTTCTCCAGACTGAATTCTGCTTGCTAAACAAGTTGACCTCTGTATTCAATCATCTTGTTTCTCAGCTGTGTAAATCAAATTACATTAATGTCTTTCCAAAGACTGTGTCTTTGAGAATTCGGATATATAGATATAAAATATCTCTTGCTTTTCTTTCTTTTGAAGGGACCCCCAAAGCAGCTTACATAGTTACAATTATGTAGCAAAAAAATTAAAACGAAACAGTAAAACAAAGCAAATCCATTTAGCAGCCAAAAATTAAAGAAAGGATGACCAGCTGGGCTTTTATCCCTCTCACTTAGGTATTTTCTATGTAAATCAAAGAAGTGCCATGGATCTCTCAGACATGTATTGCTGCAGTAGTCTCACCTTTTGGAGCAGTGTCATTTCACAGTGAGGTGGTCCTTCCGTGTTGCATTTTTTCATTATTTCAGCCCAGAATCTTAATCTTAGCATTTATTTTGAGGGTTGTTTTTTTAATGAAATGGTAGACAACCCACAGTCTAGCCAGATATTTTATATGTTAAGACCACCCATAATCCTGGTGTTGTGCTGTTTTTAATAGCTACCATTATGAATTATTAGATTGCTGGAAGTTTGTTTCTTGTTTAATAGGGCTCGGGCTTAATATTTCTGACCTCCAACAAGAGACTGCCGCAGTTCAAAGCTTGGCTCAGTGTCGGCAGGCCGAAGGAATTACCCTTGCTAGTACTGACTTGGATTGTTAGATCCAGCTGGTTTGCTATTCAGAAAACTTGGCAGGGGCTGCTGGGCACATTCATGAGATGCTTTGAACATTTGGCTGAGTCGAGTCCAGTTGCTGGAGCTCGTTTTAGTTTGTGTGGGATTTTATTTTTATTTTTTTTGTCCTGGATAGCTCCAGCCACAAGAGTTTTTTTGTGGTAATTAAATGCAGAGAGGGTATTTCCAGACACGCTGTTTTGTGGGTGATTGGTCTTCCCAGTCACTGTACTAGTAATGTGTAATCCATGCATTTGGGATGCCCAACCCCTGTGCCATTCGCTCCTATATTCTGAGGTGCTTCCTTTGCACGCGGCAGGAAGCACAATGGGCACGACATCTGGAAGCACATGTAGCAAGGAAGGCAGCTGTTTGTGTTTTTTTCCATTTTCCCAGTTGCTCCCAGTTGGTGACATTGCTGTCTCCTCCCCTTCACCCACATTTTGTGAGCCCATGAGGTAGTTTAATCTGAAAAATAACTGGCCAGTGAGCTTCTTAATGAAATGGGCATTGAAACAGAAATATCCCCCCCCCAATCCCTAGGCCAGCATTCATAACTGGTATATGTTGGTTCTCTCTGGGAGCTCTAAAGGAGTTTAAATTTTTCCTTAATTTTAAAATGCCTGTAGTGATGGTTAGTGCAGGTTATTCAAAGACATATATGTAGAAGACATGAGTCTTTGTTGGAGTAGCTCTTCTCATTATAGTTTATGCTTCCTCTCCTGTCTGCATTTTAATGTACAGCAGTACCTCGGAAGTCAAACGGAATCCGTTCCGGAAGTCCGTTCAACTTCCAAAACGTTCGGAAACCAAGGCGTGGCTCCCGAAGGAACCAAGGAAGCTCCTGCAGCCAATCAGAAGCCGCAGACAGGGCCGGATTTATGTATAGGCTAAACAAGCTATAGCTTAGCACCCCACTCTCTTGGGGGCCCCCCAAGAAATTAAAGGAAAAAACCTGGATGTACATTTCCAAAAATATAAAATAAAAAACAAATAAAATGAAACCTACATACAGCAACAGTGTTTTGTGTGGTGTAGGCTCCTATTTGTTATGTGCAAATGGCTTTAGATACCTATTAGTTCCATAAATTACCATATAGCATATTTTCAGTTACAGGTGGGTAGCCGTGTTGGTCTGCCATAGTCGAAACAGAATAGAAAATTCTTTCCAGTAGCACCTTAGAGACCAACAAGAACAAACTCAGTTGGTCTCTAAGGTGCTACTGGAAAGAATTTTCTATTTTGTTTCATATAGCATATATTCAACACAAAAATAGTAACAATTTGTTGTTGACAAAGGACAGCTGGACACATAAAGGGCCCCATTACCTTCAGTAGCTTAGGGCCTGAATCCGGCGTCAGACGTTCGGGTTCCAAAGAATGTTTGCAGACTGGAACACTTCTAGGTTTGCGGCATTCGGGAGCCAAAACGTTCGACTCGATCCAAGATACGACTGTATTTATTTTATGTAGTTAGAGCATTTGTACCCTACTCTTCAGCCAAAAAAGGCTTCAGAGCAGCTTACATACAATCCAAACAAAGGAGTCCCTACCCGCAGGCATATGATCTAAAACAAAAACATGACATGCAGGGGACAAGGACAGTGAGAAAAAAAGGAAAAAATCAAAATCAAAGCTTGGGCACCAGTTTCCTACACCAGATGTTCCTATGATGACCAGCTGGCACAGTTGGAGGAAGGAGGTACCTGATGGAGCTGGGCCTTCGGCAAAGCTGATGAAATGAGACCTGCTTCCTAACCCACCCACTGAGGCAGCTGGAATGGCTGCCCCAAAATGACCATTGAGGGGAGAGGAGGTCTGATGGAGCTGGCCTGTCACAGCAGAATCAGTGGAGTGAGCTGTGGTTCACAACTTTCCCAATGAGTTGTCTCCTGGCTAGTGACCTTCCACTTGGTCACTCCACTGGGGAATATAAGAATCTGTTGTAGTGTGTATTCTACAGAACTATTCTCTAAAAGAACGGTGGTGGCTTCTCATAAAATGGTCTGCTTTCAAGTTCATTTTCCACACAGGCCACTTTTCCCATACTGCTCTAGGTTGGCAATGGGGGGGGGAGAGAAAAGGCAACATTTCTCAGTAGATTATGTTTGGCCAAGGGGGCTTCAGTTGCTAAGACCTCCTTCAGCTTCCCAAAACTTAGAGTGCACAACTCTCATGACTTTCCTCTCAAGTATACAGGTGTTAAACTGTCAGGAAATTAACAACCCTATAACCCTATGCAAATAAATTTGCTCCAGAATCTGGAGTGGCTTTTAGGACCTTTTCTTCAGCATACTCACTTGGAAATTGTTCTCTCTGAAATCAGTGGCATTTTATTTCTACAAAAAAAACATAATTCAGAATTGTAGCATTCATAAGATAAACTATGGTTTATCTCCATGCTTTGCAAGGAGGAAGCCCAAGAGGCTCATTCCCTGGCATCCATAGTTTAAACAACAACAACAACAACAACAAGGATTGAACAAAATAAAAAATAAAAAATCCTTTCAGTAGCACCTTAGAGACCAACTAAGTTTGTTCTTGGTATGAACTTCCGTGTGCATGCACCTAAGAAGTGTGCATGCACACGAAAGCTCATACCAAGAACAAACTTAGTTGGTCTCTAAGGTGCTACTGGAAGGATTTTTTTTTTATTTTTTATTTTGTTTTGACTATGGCAGACCAACACGGCTACCTACCTGTAAAAAGGATTGAGTATCAGACAATGTGGAAAGACCCTGCCTGAGTTTTGGAGAACCTTTGCCATTCAGGATAGATAACTCTGAGCCTGTGCTAAAGAAGCAAAGGGATAAAGGAAGCGCAACAATCGTTTCAGGAAGTGCCGCGCAGCTCTTGGTATTATGTTGGCTCAGAAGAAGCTGGTAATAGAAGTGGGGGTTTAAGGGGAAATTTATAGTAAAGCAATGGAGGTAGGAGATTAAAGGAGGATAATCTGCCCTCAAAGTATAGCACAGTAGAAAGCAGAGGAATTTAATTGGGGGGGGGGCGGTTAGCAGCCAAACAAAGGAATGAGAAGCAACAAGAAAAGATCCATGTTTTTTCTAGGTAGCCACTAAAAGCAATTCCCTGACTTGAATACACCAAACGATGGGTTGCTCCTCATCCTCTCTTGCCTGTTTCTTCCCAGCGCTCATTATGCCTTGTTTTTATCTTCTTGGTGTGTTCCAGAGGAGCTCCATCCAAGAACCTGAGGAAGCATAGTGCTGTTTTTGATTGCTTGAGGACTACTTGATGAGCTTTTACTCTTTCCTGCTTTGCCACGCACACTCCCAAGTCCCTAGCTTTGCCATTTCCTTTTGCTACTGCTTTGACCCATTGATCTACGAAGGCAACAAGCTGCTGTTAATAAAATTGGAAAGGGCCATGTAGCGCTGTTGAAAATAGGTGTGGTGGCATGGTTCCAGGTTAAGGCATATGGTGAGGTTTTATTACAATGGGCTGGTCATAGATTTGCAATAACTCGTATGGCTCTCTTGTTGGCTTTTGATAAATCAAGCAATAATTCAAAAATGACTTATATAGTGGGTTGCAGCGCTTCTGTGAATGAAAGTGCCTTTTGTGACCGACAGGCTTTTTAGCTTTCTTTTCATATTGCCAAGGCTTGGCGGAAGAAAAAAGTCAGGGGAAGTTGCTTGGGTGAGAATTAACTTGCAGGATCTCAAAAATACTGCATTCCTTTTTTAAAAATATGCATCCTTGATAGGAGACGCTAGAAAAGCCACGCAGTCTGGCCTTCACCTGGGATGAGGAGGAATACACCTTAGCGAAGGGCAGATCTGCTCCTGTACCATACATGGTATCTTTGCTTCTCCAGGGAGCACCATATTGACATGCAGTCTCAGTATTCTGAGTGCTGCCTCTCTTAGCGTGCAAAAGCTAGTGGAAGCCTGGGGCTGGGGAAGGTGAACAGATCAGCCAGGCAGCCTGATGGCAAAGCACTAAAGTATGTATTCTGCTTTTCCATAGTGTTCTGGACCCCTCGATATGTCTCTACCTTCTACCCCAGACATCAAAATAAAAGAGGAAGAACCAGTTGAAGTGGACTCTTCCCCTCCAGACAGTCCGGTAGCGAGTCCACAGTCACCGCAGGCCAAGGAGAAGGTGAGCTTTCGTGAGTCGTCTTTTTCATCTTTTTTTAATGGCATTAAAAAAAAACCAATTTCTTTCAGAAATGGCAGGTATGTGTTCATTATCTTTTATGGTTAAACTGGCGTAGTTGTAGAAGATTGAATAGAATGTGTCCTTTTGCCCCGCCCCGCCCCCCGAGGACCACTGCTAGACTTCTGTAATGACATGAGAGTGCCAGTTGTAAGAGCCAACTTCTCCATTTCATGAGTGGACACATGAAAGGTGTGTTGATCATGCTTTTGATGGCCAGCTATGTGTCTCCCCCACATGCTCCCACAAGCAACATGGGCTGAGGGTGGCTGCAAGATGCACCTGAAGCAGGCCCCTAGAGGAAGAAAAAGCTTTGACGGAATAAAGTTTGTAGAAGCTTGGTTGGTGTTAACTATTTTTAAAGCTCTTGCCTCCCTTGATAGAGACATTGGGCTTGGATTCAGAGGACCATTTTCACTATTCTGGCTCCCTGCAAACTTAGTAGCTGAGAGGTGGCAATCTGCATCTTCTGGCTTCACTGTGAGCAGAGTAGACAGAAACAAACATACAGAAAATGTGAGTTTGCTGAGGCCTGGTAAGAAGATGCCGTGGTGCACACTGTTATCTGAAGCCACCCCAGATTACTCCCTAGGTCAGGAGCATGCTGCAGATTTACAGTCCTGGTGCATTCATCAGGATTTAGTGTCCCAGCCGAGACACTTGAAAAGATAAAGGGAGTTTCTGCTCAAAGTTCTGAGAGTCATTGAGGAACTTTGGTGAAATGGAAGAGCTTTGTAACTTTTTAATGGCCTTCGTTTCTCCCCTGGAATGTATCCTGCAGATGTCCTGCAAATCTCATCCATCCACACTTCTCTGTTATTTTGCAATTAGGACAAATTATCTGGCATGATGGCACATGATTTTAAAACAACTTGGTGTGCCTTTTGATTCCGTTCTTAAGTAATACTTGCATAATTTATATCTGGTCGCAACGGATGTGAATGGTTTGGGTTCCTTCGTGTATCTCCCCCTTTTTTACTATTATTATTATTATTATTATTATTATTATTATTTAATATTTATGCCGCCCTGTACCCGGAGGTCTCAGGGCAGTTACAACATAAAATCACAATATAAAAACACAAAATGCATAATAAAAACAACAACCACCAAAAGCCCCACCCCAATAGAAATGCTTCGTTTTCATCATCAATTTGGGGTCAAATGGCTTGCAACGTATAGAATGAGCAGTTATAACAATTCGAATAGTTCCTCTTTTTTTACTGTTGAATTCAGTGTATATTTACAAAGCTTATTTACTTCTTGCAAATTTCAACCTAATGAGTGTGTGGGTTATTATCTCATGCTCTACCCAGGATTTGGCACTTTTTGTTTCTATGGTTACAGTTGAAGTTAAGTTTCTGTGCTTCAGATTTCCCAGGAGTGGTAGTCCTAGGACGAATGAGGGTTGGTAGGAGGGATGCATTACTAGTCCCACAAAATGATAATGCCTGGCATTCATTGAGTATGTGCATGTTTCTTAGGAGAGTGCTTCAAAGCCTGTTATCCTTTCTACGCCTACTCCAACCATTGTACGCCCTGGGTCACTTCCACTGCACTTAGGATATGATCCTCTGCATCCCACTCTCCCTTCTCCAACTTCTGTCATCACCCAAGCTCCACCTTCCAACAGACAGCTTGGGTAAGTAAGGAGATCGGGAGTGGGGGGGAGGTGTAGGGACCTTAAGAGGCCTCATGTTGGGCAATCAGTGAATGGCCAGGAGTTTCTCCTGCAAATCTCATGAATTTAGATTTTGTAGAATTTGCAAGTTGTGTATGAACCTGCACAAGAGCAGACATGAAGTGGGAAATAGGATCCTAGGGACTGTTAAATCATTTAGTACATGAAGAATTGACACAAAGAGACAGCCAATTAAAGATTGAGAAGGGACAGGGAAAACCATCAGACTTAAACTATGTCTCATGCACAACACTTTTGCCGCAAGTTAAGGCTCCAGCCTTGTATCTGTCTCCTTTAAAAGTCTCCGGTGTCACTCCTGCAGTCTCCTTCCCTTGAATAGAGGAAGGCTGAGCAGTCTTCTTCTGTGAAGGGCTCCAGCTTCTTGGACCCTTACTTGAACTGTTCTTGCTCCCTCTCTTTAACTTTAGAAAACCTTCTTCCTTGAATTTGTGGCTTGTTTGGGTTTCCAGATCTAGCTAGAGCCATCTCCTGACTAAGACCGGAATCCAAGGAACAGTTCTTGTCATGGGGGAGGTAAAACCTCTCCTCCTCTCCTTCCCGGAGGCCAAGGGCCAAACTACAGCAAATGCATGTAGATGTAGTACATGTAATACATACACGATAAATGTATTTTGAAAAATGAAAAAGAGCCACAGGATGCAAGACTTTTGAGCGAAGAAATGGTAGCTACTCAATTATTCCCCTCCCAGCTATTTTTTTCTGCTGGACACCCCACCCGAGAAGGTAAAGCATTAAGCAGGCCCCTCCTGGCTATTCCACAACTCTGCTGTGTGACCTCCCATGGCTGTTCTTCCATATATGAGATCCGTTAGGAGGTTGTTTCATGTCTCTGCCACATGAAGACTAGTTTGGCCCTGAGATGGATCCTCTCTCTGGGAAATGACTTCTTTTCCTGCAGGGAGGAGGGGATCTTTGGATGGGTTGGGCCCTCCAAGGATCCCCCTCCATTCCCTGCAGGAAATGGACCTTCACTGTTACAATCTCAAAATGCCTCCTTCAGCTAGCAGTTCAGGTACTTCTGGAGAGCTCTCTCTCTCTGCAACTTGAGACCTCAGTAAGTGTGGCTCCTATTTAAAATGCTGTTGCCAACCCTACATGGCCCTTGGACCATCTATTCTTGTACAGTGGTACCTCGTTTTGAGTCTGCCTTGTCGATCGTCCATTTCGTCGAACATCCGCGGCAAACCCAGAAGTACCGGAACGGGTTACTTCTGGGTTTGCTGCATGCGCAAAAGCGCAAACTGCTCCATGTGCGTGCACAGAGCGGCGTTTTTTTGTGCGTCCTTTTCGAGCGCAGAGCGGTGTTTTGTCGTGCGTCCAGGACTCCGGAACGGATCCCAGTCACAAAACAAGGTACAACTGTAATTGCACATGCACTGGGGTTGAAATGCCAGTGAACTTCACACCTGACTAGATGGCACTCTACTGGAAAGCGTCTCTCTCTCTCTCTCTGTTGCACATCTCTCTAATCCATAATAGGCTCAGGTGATGGATGCTGGTTCGAAAGTTGTCATTATCAAGCCAAATATCAGAAAACTTGGATATCTTTGCACATTCTGTCTAAACCTGAGCAGATCCATGTAAGCTGGGAGCACCTGTGCTTTTGTAGCCCATGTATATTCCTTGCCGACAAAGGTCCGTATGGTAAAAGCTATGGTTTTCCCAGTAGTGATGTATGGAAGTGAGAGCTGGACCATAAAGAAGGCTGATCGCCAAAGAATTGATGCTTTTGAATTATGGTGCTGGAGGAGACTCTTGAGAGTCCCATGGACTGCAAGAAGATCAAACCTATCCATTCTGAAGGAAATCAGCCCTGAGTGCTCACTGGAAGGACAGATCCTGAAGCTGAGGCTCCAATACTTTGGCCACCTCATGAGAAGAGAAGACTCCCTGGAAAAGACCCTGATGTTGGGAAAGATGGAGGGCACAAGGAGAAGGGGACGACAGAGGACGAGATGGTTGGACAGTGTTCTCGAAGCTACCAACATGAGTCTGACCAAACTGCGGGAGGCAGTGGAAGACAGGAGTGCCTGGCGTGCTCTGGTCCATGGGGTCACAAAGAGTCGGACACGACTGAACAACTAAACAACAACAACAACATTATCCGGCATGGAAGCCAATTATTTAGCCAATTTAATATTTTTTTTGGAAAATATTAAGTTTGCTAACTCTGCTGTTGCCAGAGCAGAGATGCCCAGCTTTTCAGTGGACAATTTAGGAAGCGGAAGGGGGCTGTGTGTGTCACATGAATCACCTGTGTCTCAGATGTGTTGGGCAGGGGATTTCTGATAGTACACACAAACTGGACTGCAATATGTTTTTTGTTTGTCTTTTGTTTTCTCCCAGATCTCCCACCAGCTCTGTACCACTTGTCATGCACCTTGTGAATGGACAGACCATGCCCGTCCTTCCTGGCCCTCCCGTTCAGATGCCTTCTGTCATATCGGTAATAGAAGCTTCCAGCCTGGCTGCTTTTGATAAAGGAAGGGACAGTTTTTCCCCTTTGTAGAGCATATGCGAGCACTTTAATTTGCAAAATTGACATCTCTCTCTGCCCCTCCATGTGAGATAAGCCTGGGCTAGCGGGGAGGATGTGGGGGTTGAGGGAGCCACCAGCCTGCAAGTTAGCAGCACCTGCCAATCACATTGCTGGGGGGGAAAGGCTCAAAACTGAATCTTCATCTGAGCAGATGGCAGACACTGTTGGTTCCAAGGCTGGGAACTGCAGGCTCTCTGATTAGCTAGCTCTATGCTGAAATCATTCAAGCTTACAGAGAACATGTTGGCCTTTCCAAGCCAGAAAAACTCCCTCTCTGGCCTCTTCGGGGCATGAAATGGTTATTTAGCTTTTATTTCTGCAAATGAATTTTCTTGGGGTATGTGATTGACAAATGCAAGTACCTTCTGGTGCAGTTTGCATTGGTTCTGCTGCTGACTGTGCTATGCAAATCCACTTTTCTGTTTCTTTGTGGGTGTACTTTTCATCTATTTAAGCGTTCAGAAAGTTTCTGCCACGTGTTGGAAATTAGAATTGTCCGAGGGGAAGCTCTATAAATCTGAAAATCTAGTATGTTAAGAGTTCCTGATTTTGTAGTTTGGGCATTTACTGCCTTTTCTCCAGGCTATCTCAGAAATACTGCATGAATTCTAGCTGCCCACCTGTCATTTTCTTTCTTCAACTCCTATGGAAGTTAAGTGTGCCCATTGTAAAAAGGCAAAAAGAGTGGTGCACCCCACAAAGAATTGCAGAAAGGAAAATAAATCCCAAGGGTGTCCTCAGAAGCTTTTCTCTGCATTGTAATGATTAGTAGCAGCTTTTATCTTGCCCTTAGTACGAGGAGTTCAGTCAGGTTTATATATTGTTGTTATGTATTTCCATAATAGCAACCCTGTTAAATAGATTAGACTGAGAGAAGATTATGAGCCCAACATCATCCAGCGAGTTTTGTTGCTGAATGAGGATTTAAACCTGGGCATCTTCAGTCCAAAGTCCCACTAAAGCCATTATAATCCGTATTTGCTCTCCAAGCACAATACTACTGAATTGATATGGTGGGGTTAGTAGTCAAGCTGGCCTGGATCCAGAACTCTACTCTTTTGTTGCTAGAAGTACCTAATTTCATGGTAAAAGCTTTCTGGCGGCTTACCGTTTTGCAGTGCACGTTTAAGATATTGTACACCTAAAAATCTCAAGCATAAATGGGAATATTAGATCTAGGATCGGCCGTAACTCCATGCTGAGATTTGCTGCAGCATAATGCGTGAAATGGTTCAGAGGAAACGAAAGAAAGCATTAGTGTTTTCTCTTTTCCTGCAATGTCTAACTTTTCTGAAAGTGCCGTTGGTACTCCTCTGCTCTATTAAGCTGCTCCAATGTTTGTTTCTTTTTATCGCTCAAACACTGGTGATTAAATTTCTAATGTGTACAGCTTATCAAGCAAGCTTTCTCGCCCACCCCTTCTCCTTCACTGTAGGAGTTAATCAGTAAAACTGCGTAACTTATACAAGGTGTTTTCCATTCCTCTTCCAACTTATAGCTGGCAAGGCCTGTATCTGTGGTGCCAAACATTCCTGGTATTCCCGGCCCTCCAATTATCAGCAGCGGCTCCATTTCACCATCAGGCCTTCCATTGCACTCAGAAGCTAAAATGGTGAGTTGCATTAGATAACAACAGAATCGGCAAGCTTGCCTATAGTACGATTTTAGGAAATGAGATGCAGCCGTGGTTGCCCTCCCCCCAACATTGCCCCCTAACGCAGTTATCTCATGGGCGATAACCTCAAAGCATGTGGTCACTCGATGCATGTGGTCACATTCAGGTTGCTGTTTTTCTGTTAACACTTTTATTAAGTTCTAAAGCAAATACTGAAACCACTAGCAGTTGAAAGAGAGTGTCGTATACTTTACCTTATCCCCTAGAAGACAGCAATTTGTAGTCTGTCGGTGAAAGTTGCATAGTCTGTAACTGGATGGATAGCGTTTATTCTTGTAGGGAAAGGAGAGTGGGGTAGAAAAGGGGAGGATAAGGAAAGGGCAGAACAGAGAGCAACATTCAGATGGAGGCAACCCAGACATTCTTGTGACACCTAGGTACATTTATTTTGAAGCCCCCAATTTCCCCCCCCCCCCGCCCCCAGTGGATATTAGACACTGTCAGGAAGGTTCAGTGCCCAAAAATATATTATGAAAACTATGGAAGAACGTAGTTGTGAATATTGGCGATGTGAATGCTTATCCACAGAAGTAACCTGCGGTTTCTTATGATTCCCAGATTCACGGAGTAGTCTTTCAGTCTGCTCTTCACTGCTGCTGCCGGTGTCCCTGTGCTACAGTCCTTGGGGAGGAGAGTAGGAAAAGAGGGAACAAACATGAAAATGAATGAATTCCTGCCCTTCATTTTCAGTATAAAACAAAAAGCTGCTATAAGTAAATAGAATTCTAACCTCAGGGGCCTCTTTGTTCTTTAGTAAGGGAGCCAACTGATCTATAAGGTTCAGGTGATGCTGTCATCGTAAAGAAAAAAAGACACATCCCTTCTCCAAGTAGCTTTGCAGTCTAAATTTAGAAACTGAGCAGGAGACAGCAGACAGGTGAGGAGAGGTGTGAAGAGAGGTGTATGGGTAGCGCACAAAAACAAAGGAGCGTTTTGGAGAGTCAGAGAATGAACATGACCAAATGCTCCATTTAGGCTTCATTAGCTCAGTTGTCAGTTTCAGCTGGGACTAGAATGTTGCAAGTTGCCTGTGATCTTCATTGAAAATGGTAGCCATGTGTATAGTCCCTCCCTCTGCCTTGCATCTAGCTTGTGTCCTGACATCATCATGATGTGCATTTCCCTGTCTTACCTAGAAATACAATCCTGGCTGTCAGCAGCATGTCCTAAAGAGTCTGGCCAGGCTTCATTCTCAACAGCCTCCATCTTTGTAGTAAAGATAGATTTTGTGTGTGTGTGTGTGTGTGTGTGTGTAACAATAATAATAATAAACTTTATTACGGTCATAGACCAGCAAAAGAGAAAATAAAACGATAGTACATAATATAAATATTTCTTAAATATCGTCTTTTAACAATACTATTTCAGATCCCATGTTAGATTAAAATTAAGCTAAAATTTATTGGGAGATAATTCCATTTAAGTATTATCTGCTATGGCTTGGTGGACGGCTTTATCGCTGTTGTCAGTTGATGTCATGACGCGTCTCAGTCTTGCCGCATGATAGCAAAATTTAGCTACAGTCATAGTTCGCTCTGGGTTGGTGTCCTCAATTAAGTATCTAGTCAGCATTTCAATTGAACGGCCTGGTAGATTTTTTAACAGGGGTTCGATTAACTCCTTCCTCAAATCTCGATACAGAGTGCAGTGTAGGAGAACGTGGCTAATAGATTCGATTTCCTTGAGATCACAAGGACATAGCCTCTGTTCTATTGGGATCCGAAGATATCTACCAGTTAGTAACGCCGAGGGTAATGCATTAAAACGAGCCCTAGTAAAGGCCCATCGGTGTCTCGGGTTTTCTAACGTCTTTAGTGTGTGTGTAACAGTAAAAGAGAAATAAATGGTTGGGCCTCTCCTGATTTTGTATTGTTTTTGTCCCCTTACAGAGGCTAAAAGCCAGCCTGACGCAAGGAGTTACTTCCTCACTAAATGGCAGTGGCATGGTGGTGGGTTCAGCAAGCACAATGGTGACGTCTCATCCTGAACAGGGTCAGATACTCATCCAGCATCCTGATGCACCTTCTCCAGCCCAACCACAGGTCTGCTTGAAGCTGGAACACATCAAAGCAGGACTTGGGAGGGGGGGAGCTGTAATATTCTGGGAAGGGGGGCTGTACCATGGGCATTTGAATTTGATTTGGCTGCAGCCACACTCCCGGCTTGTGGTATGACATCTGATGGGAAATCCAGTGGCTGCTATCAAATTCAGAGGCTTTGTGTAAAAAGAACAAGTTTTGAGTATTCATTACTGTGGAGGATTGAGTGGAAATAGTTTGGGTGGCTTCTAGATAGATGCTCGGAACGAAACATGAGAACTTAAAGGAGTTGAAAATTGATAAGACAAAAGCACAATTACCCTCTCACCTTTGGTTCCCATTGTCATACACAGTCAGGTGTGCTTTGCAGGCTTTTGAAACACTGTAAAAACCTGACTGATCTGCCTGCTACAGACAGTGTGGTGTGTATGTAACTATAGGCAATGTTGCCTATTTTTGCATTCTACCATCAGTTCATAAAAAAAGTATTGTCAGTCTTTTAGTAGCCAGCAAGTGATGGTACATCACTCCACACAGCTCCCAGTTTATATCCCATGTCGCTGTAGATGCCTTGTCTTTCTATATTTTGCCACCCCACCACCACCACCAGTGAGACCCAACCCTCCTTTTTTCCATTTGCCAAAAATACTCAACCAAGGTTGTCAATTCTGCAAGTAAAAATAAGCATAGAAATGTTATATGCATATAATCCATTTGGATGGGGTTTCTTTCCCCCAGTTGCCAGATTTGGCTTTTCTAGCTATAGAATCTGAGATGCTTTGGCACTGAATTCCAGATCCCCTGAACGGGTATAGGAAGCCTGTTGCCCTTCAGAGAAGCTGCGTCTTTCACCCCGTTGCTTCTGTCACCACTGCTGCCAGAGTTACCAGTTAGGTATCACAGGCAATTGGGACACAGTCTGGAATATCGAAGCAATGTTTTCAGATCTTCTCTCTCTCTTCCTGTTTTAATGACTTGGGTTTAAATGCACCCCATTTGTTCCTGCCAGCTCACCAAATGTCAGCCTTCCATCAAAATCACCACCTGCTCTGTCAGCTAGACAGGCTTCCAGAAGTTTACTATCCATATGCTGCCTGACTGACAGTGAGTAGTAGCAAAGTGTAAACTGGTCTGCATAATTATAAAGCCCATTTGGTGGGGCTGAGCTAAGGTGGGAACCTGCAGATCTGTTTTGCTCTTGGCAGCTGGTTTTCTTTGTTCTCTTGAAATAATGGAAAAGGTTTTCAGTGTCCCTGTTGGTCCCACAGAACAGGAATTGCAAAGCAAATAGGTTAAAGAGTTACAGGATTATTACTCCATATGGCACAGTCCCTGCTGGGTTAAAAGAAAGAAAGCACGAACACAATCAATATTTGAGTCACTTGCACAAATCTTACATTGCTATTTTGCCTAAATGTCCTGGTGAGAATTAGTGAGGATATGAGATCAGGAATTGGGGGAATTGTTCTGCATTGTTACTAATTGGCCGCTGAGTGTTTAATGGGCTGCCCTGAGAGTGCACGAACTGCCCAATTAATCTTGTCCGTTAATTTCGGCAATTCTTTCATTCTTCAACCCCAGGTTTCCCCAGCTCAGCCCACGCCTAGCACAGGAGGCAGACGGAGACGCACAATGGACGAAGATCCAGACGAACGCAGGCAGCGTTTCCTGGAACGGAACCGGGCTGCCGCCTCCCGCTGCCGCCAGAAGCGCAAGCTCTGGGTGTCATCCTTGGAGAAGAAGGCAGAGGAGCTCACAACGCAGAACATCC
>OFHU01000611.1:0-25789 GCA_900245905.1 Lacerta viridis | reverse complement strand
AAAGGAAAGCTATCAGATTTGTAGGAGATCTGTACACAGGGGGAAAAAGCAATCGTTCTAATATGAAGGCTACACATACAGCTGTTTTCATCAAAACATCCTTTACTTTGATATTTGATGTGCTTAGACTAAAAGCTGGCACTCAGTAGATCTGGATTTCTACCAGGTCACATAGTTCCTTTTCAGTCTAGACAGAGATTAATTGGCACATTGGTCCTTTTATTTGCCGAGCAGTTTGTTATAAAGATTTTATTGTTGACAGCAGAGAGACGCTTTGAGACTTGGCTTGTGTTGGGAAAGGCCAGGGGGTTGGAACGCACTGCTTGGCACTTCCGTCAAGGGAGCTCCTGGGTTCTTCATCAGCTCTCTGAACACTGAACTGAATTACGCTGGAGAAAATGGGGTATTCTGGTTAGGTGGTCCAGGCTTGCTCCTTTTTCTTTGTGGAAGTGGAAGAACACAGGACATCCACAACAGCACAACAAACCACTGGCGGGTATAGGTGTTTGTGGGTGTTTAAATGGCCCTTTTGTGATTCGGAAAGTTATGAATGATTTGACGCCATATCAGCAGATAAGGATAGCGATACGACTGCCCTGTAAACAAACAAGAATGAATGCCCAATGACACTAGATTTAGTCTAACCGCCATGCTTCAACTGCGGATGAATGCGGAATAATCGGAATAAGCAAGACATCTGGAAGAGACCATAGGCTTAATAAGGCCTGGACAGAAGCTTTAACCACAGAGTGATCAATTCTGCTGTCTCTCTCTTTATATGATAGATAGTAAGGGCCTCATTGTGATGGGACATCCATAACGGTCAAGCCCATCATGGAAAAAAACTGGGCTCCCCCACCCGTTTATTACAATTTTTCAATAATACATATAACAAAAATATTAGTACGCATTGCTTATTCCATAAATTTCTGTAATAAACAAAATGAGACAAAAACGAAGGTGAGGGAGAGGAAAGAGCAAGACATTGGACTAGATGACCCTTGGGGGGGACCCTTCCAACACTACAATTCTCTGATTCCAGGGAGAGAGTGGAACTTTCAATCCGTGGGTCAACACATTTCATTCTAATTCAAGTTGTTGCAAATTCCATGCTATTTCATATGGCTGATCCACTGTATGGGTTCTTTGATGTGAAGTAAGTTTACAGCTTGTACTGAAGCTCTTTCCACACTCAGCGCATGTACAGGGTTTCTCTCCCGTGTTGTTTTTCTGATGTAAAGTAAGACTCCTACGAGAATTAAAACTCTTTCCACACTCCAGACATTTGTATGGTTTCTCCCCTGTGTGGATTTTTTCATGTGAACTGAAGTTTGCCTTTCGACTGAAGCTCTTTCCACACTCCAAACACGTGTGTGGTTTTTCTTCTGTGTGGATTCTTTGATGTTTAGCAAGTGCTCCATTGTCCATGAAACCCTTTCCACACTCCAGACATTTGTGCGGCTTCTCCCGTTTATGGATTCTCTGATGTGAAGTAAGGTGCCCAGTTTGACTGAAGCGCTTTCCACACTCCATGCACTGATATGGTTTCTCTCCTGTGTGTGTTCTTTGATGTGAAGTTAAGCGTCCATTTTGACTGAAGCTCTTTCCACATTCGTGGCATTCGTATGGTTTCTCCCCTGTGTGGGTTCTCTGATGTAAACGAAGGTGTCCACTCTGACTGAATCTCTTTCCACACTCTTTGCATTCGTATGGTTTCTCTCCTGTGTGGGTTCTCTGGTGCGAAGTTAGGAGGCCACTCTGACTGAACCTCTTTCCACATTCACGGCATTCGTATGGTTTCTCCCCTGTGTGAGTTCTCTGATGCAAAGTAAGGTGTCCACTCTGACTGAACCTCCTTCCGCACACTGTGCATATATAGGGTTTTTCTCCAGTGTGGGTTCTTTCATGTGAAATAAGGTTTCCAATGTAACTGAAGCTCTTTCCACACTGCATGCATTCATATGGCTTCTCCCCCGTGTGGGTTCTTTGATGTAAACTAAGGTGTCCACTCTGACTGAAGCTCTTTCCACACTCCGTGCATGTATACGGTTTGTCTCCCGTGTGGGTTCTTTCATGTGTACTAAGGTTTCCCATGAAACTGAAACTCTTTCCACACTGCATGCATTCATGCAACTTCTCTCCTTTGTGGGTTCCTTCATGTGTAGTAAGGCTTCTGCTATGAGCAAAACTCCACATGTATTTATATGGTTTCATCCCTGTGCTGGCTATTTGATGTTCAATATGTGCTCCCTTAGCAATCTCTTCCTGCACTCCTTGCATTTATACGGCTTCTCCCCCGATGGGGGCTCCGCAATATTTATTTAAATTTGGTTTATTTTGTAATATTCCCCCTCCCCACCCCAGGACTCTTTCCCTTGCTTATTGTCCCTTTGTCATATTCCACTGGGAAGGATTTCTCTCTCTGTATCTCTCTCTGGTTTCCTTTGTGCCTCAAAGATATCCTTGGATTTCTAGATGTCTTTTTTCTTCCTTCTTTCTGCTGACACCACATATGATTTCCTATAATTTTATTTGTCCTGCTTTTGACCTGTTTGGGGAAATAAGAAATGAACATGAAAACCTGTTAGGTGTTCAAGCCTGCTACTCTTTATTTATCATCTCCAGAGTTCTCTCTCTTCCTCTTTCTATGCCCTGCTGAATAAATTGATCATGCTACTGTCTGAAGACAATAACATAAATTCCTTTCTGGTCCCTCTTGATACCTCTCTTTATCTCCCAAGCACACCTCTCCCTTTCACATGTGTGGGTTTATGAGGAATTTTTTATCGGGAGGAGGGTAAAGGAGTAAAACTCTGAAAGGTTAGAACAGACTAACTTCTTAGGAGAAAAGAGAAGACTGTTATCTAAATTTCAGTGTTTTTAGCTGGGAATGTGGAGACTGTGTTTCATTCTGGGGGCATCAAATTTGACTTTCACAAGTGCCACCTGTGGGCATCAGATTAGCGAGCCCTGAATTAGGTATACACACAGCCACTGTGGTGAGCCAGTGTGGTGTAGTGGTTAAGAGTGGTAGACTCGTACTCTGGTGAACAGGGTTCGCGTCTCTGCCTCCACATGCAGCTGCTGGGTGACCTTGGGCTAGTCACACTTCTTTGAAGTCTCTCAGCCCCACTCACCTCACAGAGTTGTTGTGGGGGAGGAAGGGAAAGGAGAATGTTAGCCACTTTGAGACTCCTTAGGGTAGTGATAAAGTGGGATATCAAATCCAAACTCTTCTTGTTCTTCTTCTCTTTAGATCACCTGACATTTTTAGTTTAGGACTGCTCTTTTATGTTTTTAAGGTGCTCCCTGCTTTTGTTTTAGAGCTGTTTTATGTTCTCAGTTGCCTTGTGTTGCACACCCAGTAAGAGAGTAGATAAACTGAAGTTAAAATGCATACCTACAAATAAATAATCTCGTAATATATCTTATGGCCTTGTGCATCCTGCGCAAACATCTCCCCCCGCCCCCAAAGCAGGAGATGAGCTCAGATTTCCTGAGAAAGCAAAAGCATAACTGCTATTCATGACATTCACGAGACCACATAACACCGGTCCTAAAAGACCTACATTGGCTCCCAGTACGTTTCCGAGCACAATTCAAAGTGTTGGTGCTGACCTTGAAAGCCCTAATGGCCTCGTGTGGTGTAGTGGTTAAGAGTGGTAGACTCGTAATCTGGTGAACTGGGTTCACGTCTCCGCTCCTCCACATGCAGCTGCTGGGTGACCTTGGGCTAGTCACACTTCTTTGAAGTCTCTCAGCCCCACTCACCTCACAGAGTGTTTGTTGTGGGGGAGGAAGGGAAAGGAGAATGTTAGCCGCTTTGAGACCCCTTTGGGTAGTGATAAAATGATAATGATAATAATAATGATAATGATGATAATAATAATAATAATAATAATAATAATAATAATAATAATTTTTTATTTATACCCCGCCCTTCCCCGCCAAACCGGGCTCAGGGCGGCTAACACCAATAAAATCACAACAAAAACATAAAACAATTCATTAAAATACAGATTAAAATACAATTTAAAATTAAATCTAAACTGCAGCCTCATTTTTAAGTAGCCCACCAATCACCAAAAGAACGAAACATCAAAGCAGGATATCAAAACGGAACTCTTCTCTTCTTCTTCTCCTCAGCCCAGTATATCTGAAGGAGCGTCTCCACCCCCATCCCTCAGCCCAGACACTGAGATCTAGCTCCAAGGGCCTTCTGGTGGTTCCCTCCCTACGAGAAGTGAGGTTACAGGGAACCAGGCAGAGGGCATTCTCAGTAGTGGTGCCCACCCTGTGGAATGCCTCTCCCGTCAGATGTCAAGGAAATAAACAACTATCTGACTTTCATCTGAAGGCAGCCTGTATAGGGAAGTTTTTAATGTTGATGTTTTATTATTTTATATTTGTGGAAGCCACCCAGAGTGGCTTGGGAAACCCAGCCAGATGGGCGGGTATAATAATAATAATAATAATAATATAATAATAATAATAATAATAATAATGGCTCCAGCAGAAATCCCAGCCACACTCACGCCAATGTTGCAGGTTCAATCCCCATACGGGATAGCTACACGTTCCTGCATTGTAGGGGGTCAGACTACATGATCCTCGCGGTCTCTTCCAACTCTACGTTTCTACGATTCTAATTCAAAGGATAACAAGTGTTGGGTTACTGTATGTGGGGCTCTATGTGGGGCTGCCTTGGGAAAGTGCTCAGAAACTTCAGCTGGTTCAAATGAACTGCAGTCAGATTAAAATAAAATAAAAATTCTTTCCAGTAGCACCTTAGAGCAGTGTTTTTCAACCTTTTTTGGGCAAAGGCACACTTGTTTCATGAAAAAAATCACGAGGCACACCACCATTAGAAAATGTTAAAAAATTTAACTCTGTGCCTATATTGACTATATATAAAGTAATTTTTCAATTTTTCCCACGGCACACCAGGCAACATCTCGCGGCACACTAGTGTGCCACGGAACAGTGGTTGAAAAACACTGCCTTAGAGACCAACTAAGTTTGTTCTTGGTATGACTTTCGTGTGCATGCACACGAAAGCTCATACCAAGACAAACTTAGTTGGTCTCTAAAGTGCTCTACTGGAAAGAATTTTTTTTATTTTGTTTTGACTATGGCAGACCAACACGGCTACCCACCTGTAACTGCAGTCAGATTGTTAACCAGGGCTTGTTATGTGGAGCATAAGACTCCCTTGTTGCAACAACTCCACCGGCTAGCAGTCTGCCTCCAGGCACAATTCAAAGCAAGCTATCTTAAAGACTGTATTCTCTCCTGAGAACCTACCTGGGTTTCCTGGGTTTTGCGATCTGCAGTGGAGGCCCTTTTTCTCTGTCCCGCTACCCTCCCAGGCACATTGGGTGGGGACACGGGAGAGGGCCTTCTTGGTGGCTGCTCCCCCACTTTGGAATTGCCTCCCTAGAGAAGCCAGAGAAGCTCGCTCCTTGGTGTCTTTCCGCCAGCAGGCCAAGACTTTCTTGTCCCAACGGGCTTTTGGAAACTGACTGCTTTTCGCTGTTCTTATTTTATCCGTAAGCCGCCTTGAGTCTCTGTCGGGAGAAAAAGTGGAGTACAAATAAACATAACGACAACAACCTGGTAAGGTGGGCTGGTCTGAGAGAGGTTTAGCTGCCCCAACCCCAACCTCAACCCTAAACCAACCCGAGCTGTCATACGGGCCCCACCTTACAAAACTCTTGTGAGACTGTACTTTGAACCCTCAGCCAATAGTTTCCACTTTCTCTGGGAACGTTTATATAATATAGTTGCAGAGTTAAACGTTCTTTATTTAAACCGGCACAGCGGCAAACGGCTGCTGACTCGTTTGAGTCTTTAGGTCCTTTTCTTTATTGTCTTTTTTCCCAAATCATATTTATTAAAGTTTCCAATACAACAAAATCATATGAAACATTCCAAATTACATTCCAAATTATTTCTCCAATTATTAAAACAAGAAAGGTTCCAAATCAACCGAATTATTATTTTAAATTTTATTTAAGGCTTCCCATGCTTCAAATTCCAGAGGTTTTTTATCTTGATCATCAATTCCTTTATCCCCTCAAAATAAAGATACACATGAATCTGATTAATAACCAAAGTAAAGGATGTCATATAGAGGAGGGAGAAAGGTTGTTTTCTGCTGCTCCAGAGAAGCGGACACAGGGCAATGGATTCAAACTACAAGAAAGAAGATTCCACCTAAACATTAGGAAGAACTTCCTGACAGTGAGAGCTGTTCGACAGTGGAATTTGCTGCCAAGGAGTGTGGTGGAGTCTCCTTCTTTGGAGGTCTTTAAGCGGAGGCTTGACAGCCATCTGTCAGGAATGCTTTGATGGTGTTTCCTGCTTGGCAGGGGGTTGGACTGGATGGCCCTTGGGGTCTCTTCCAACTCTAGGATTCTATGATTCTAAAGT
The DNA here is from genome assembly GCA_900245905.1 of Lacerta viridis. NCBI lineage: Eukaryota > Metazoa > Chordata > Lepidosauria > Squamata > Lacertidae > Lacerta > Lacerta viridis. Next base: position 19,357 of record OFHU01000611.1, on the reverse strand, counting down.
AATTTACTGACAGATTCATTCGTGTACATATTTAGGTTACAGAACAAAAGATATAAACTATATAAACTATATTAGTGAGTCTCTCAACACATCTTTAAGCAGCAGCAGCCTAACCGACCAACAGACCAAAACTAACTAACACAATGTGGCAGTTGGTCCTCCCTTAGAATGTTGGACTTGACTGAAATCATCCCACACTTTCTACCTTCGCTGTAGACCCAAAGATTCCGGACTCGTAGTTTTAGTTTTGAATTATGGTGCTGGAGGAGACTCTTGAGAGTCCCATGGACTGCAAGAAGATCAAATCTATCCATTTAGAAATCAGCCCTGAGTGCTCACTGACAGATCCTGAATGAGGCTCCACTTTGGCCACCTCATGAGAAGAGAAGACTCCCTGGAAAAGACCCTGATGTTGGGAAAGATGGAGGGCACAAGGAGAAGGGGACGACTTGGACAGTGTTCTCGAAGTGAGTTTGGCCAAACTGCCGATAGTCCATTCACCGACACGACTGAACGACTAGTTTTAGGCATGCCTCCCGAGGCATGTAAAAGTCGGCATGTCTTTTTCATCTGCAATTCTGCTGACAATTTAACAGGATGCAAATTTCATTTAAGAAGTAGTGAGGCCTGCTCTCTCTCTCTCTCTCTCTGTGTATTTGTGTCAACGGTGTCTCCGAATTTTTTTTTACACATCACTTGGGAAGACAGGCGAACTAATGCCAGTGTACTGGAAGAAGCAAAGATCACCAGTGTTGAAGCAATGATTCTTCAACATCAACTTTGTTGGACTGTGTCAGGATATTATTACACGCTGAGCTGCAAAAGCAGCAGCAAGGCCGACGTGAATAGGTGTCTGTTTTTATCCTGTGAGAAAGCCACCAGTCCTATCCGCTTTCTCACACATGTGATGTTATTGTACTTTACTTTCACTTCTGGCTCGAGAGATGCTGGACACGCAGATGCACAGCTCTGACTTACTGAGCTGGCAAGCAGAGACATACTCTGCATCTTATCTACAATAAAATAGTTTAGCCTTAATGGCTTGTGTGTGTTGTTCTTCACGCTGGGGCATATCAATGTGCCCCTGGACTCGAGTAGCCAGGAGTGCACCCAGGCTTCGTCCCTACCTGGGGGGGTCAGTGTCACAACTTGCCCCAGCGGGACATTTGCTAACAGACTGGTCATGCTGTGCGGATGCCTGATTGTCGTCTTCCAAAGCAACTACTCCATTCCAAACTTAAAAATGGAAAGCGTAATGCTGGTGGTCAACAAAAGAGGTTTAAAGACTGTCTCAAGGCAATTTTTAAAAATGTAGTATAAACACCAGCAACTGGGAAACACTGGGCTACGAGTGCTCCAATTGGAGAACAGCCTTTACCAAAGGTGTCATGGGCTTTGAAGACACTCGAACTCAGGAAGCAAGGGAGAAATGTGCTAAGAGGAAGGCACGCTTGGCAAACTTTCACCATTATCAACTCCTACCTGGAAACCTATGTCCCCCCTGTGGAAAGACGTGTGGATCCAGAATTGGCCTCCACAGTCACTTAAGGACTCACAGTTAAGACCGTGTTTGTGGAAAACAATCTTTCTCGGCTATGAGTGATCGCCAAAGAAGAAGAATTTGTGTGTTGCCGGAGAGGATGGTAGTGGCAGCCCCAGAAGAGAAGGACCCTTCAACTCAGCGCCATTCTGCTCGGAGCCAGTCCTGCAAGAGAAGCCCAGACCAACCCAGCAGTTCCCTCCATCAAACACCTGCAGAAGCCCCTTCTAAACTCCAGGTGAGGAGGGAAGCAAATATTCTTTAATTCCTCCAGCCTTTTTAACAAGGCCACTGACAGCCTGGTTCTCAGGATGCTAGTCAGTTCCAACCCCGACCCCCGCTTAGCAGGAAGGAAGCCGACCAGGCTTTTATTTTATTTTATTTTATTTATTTTATTTTATTTTATTTTATTTTATTTTATTATTTTATTATTTTATTTTATTTTATTTTATTTTATTTTATTTTATTTTATTTTATTTTATTTTCGGGTCAAGGAAAAATGTAAAGAGCAGTTCACCTAATATGAATATAACACACCTGAAAACAAAGCAACCAAATATCCAAAATAAACTATACCACACTAAAGGTAAAGGCAGGGGTCAGCAAACTTTTTCAGCAGGGGGCCGGTCCACTGTCCCTCAGACCTTGTGGGGGGCGGACTATATTTTGAAAAAAATAATGAATGAATTCCTATGCCCCACAAATAACCCAGAGATGCATTTTAAATAAAAGGACACATTCTACTCATGTAAAAACACGCTGATTCCCGGACCGTCCGCGGGCCGGATTTAGAAGGCGATTGGGCCGCATCCAGCCCCCAGGCCTTAGTTTGGGGACCCCTGGGTAAAGGTAAAGGGACCTGACCATTAGGTCCAGTCGGACGACTCTGGGGTTGCGGTGCTCATCTCGCTTTACTGGCTGAGGGAGCCGGCGTACAGCTTCCAGGTCATGTGGCCAGCATGACTAAGCCGCTTCTGGGAACCAGAGCAGCGCACGGAAACGCCATTTACCTTCCTGCCGGAGTGGTACCTATTTATCTACTTGCACTTTAGTTACAGGTGGGTAGCCGTGTTGGTCTGCCATAGTCAAAACAAAATAAAATTCTTTCCAGTAGCACCTTAGAGACCAACTGAGTTTGTTCTTGGTATGAGCTTTCGTGTGCATGCACACTTCTTCAGATACACTGGGAGGTTGATGGACTTCCATTTCATGCGGCTCAATGTGGTGCCTTCCATAGTTCCAGTTACAGGTGGGTAGCCGTGTTGGTCTGCCATAGTCAAAACAAAATCGAAAATTCTTTCCAGTAGCACCTTAGAGACCAACTGAGTTTGTTCCTGGTATGAGCTTTCGTGTGCATGCACACTTCTTCAGATACACTGAAACAGAAATGCACTTTGACGTGCTTTCGAACTGCTAGGTGGGCAGGAGCAGGGAGCGAGCAACGGGAGCTCGCCCCATCGTGGGGATTCGAACTGCTGTCCTTCTGATCGGCAAGTCCTAGGCTCTGTGGTTTAACCCACAGCGCCACCCGCGTCCCACATTATACCACATTATTAGCTTTTAATACTTTCATTAGCTTTTAGTCTCCTTCCCCAGAGGTTTTAAAGCAGAGGTTGGATGGCCATCTACCATGGAGGCTTCAGATGGGGGGTCCCTACCAGCTCTAAGATTCTAGGATTCCATAACAGGAAAGCAGCAGAGCCCTCCAACCTTCCCCCTTCCCAAACATGCCATATTCTCTGCATTGAGGGAAACCCCATAGGACTGTTGGAAGGGACCCAGTGCTCGCTGCAGCTGGATAAGCCTGGATTCTTTGAGATGGGGGTCCCCTCGTTCCTCTTTCTTTTTGTGGGGAAGGGGAGGCAGGAGGAGCCCTGCTCCTGCTGCATCCATCTCACTCAGGGCAAGGCTGTTTCCTCTGCATCCAGGCGCTTGCTTCCCCCCCCCCCAACCTGTGTCGTCTGAGCTCTGGGATTTGGGGGCGGTGTGGGGGGGGGGGCTTCAAAGGATTTCGTGCAACAGAAAGCCATGCAGCCGCCTGGCCTCCACTTTGCAGCTCCTTTGCATGGATTAGCAACCCCCCCACCCCGACCTTCTCCCGTGGATCCTTCCTTTCCCATTCCAAAAAAAATAAATAAAAATATAATTATCCTCCCCTCTTCCCCCTTTTACCTGTTTGACCTCTCCAGGCATCAGCCTCCTCCCCCTCGATGAGAAGACGATTTCCTTCCCTGCGAAAAAGAAAGGGAGGGACTGTGACCCCCTTCCTCCCCTTTGCAAAAACACAGAAAAAACCTCCTGCCCCTCTAGGAATCCCAAACCCTGGCCGGAAACCGTCTCTCGCCACTCAATCTCCTCTTTCCACGCATTTCAAGTGCCTCAATCGCAAATTCGGGTTCGTTTTCGAACGCAGAGAGAGAGATTGAGCCATAGAGCTATTGGGTTGTACAGCAAACCCGTAAGACTCCTCCCTGCGTTCGAGTGGGAACCGGAAGTGATGGCCTCACACACACATAAATAAACAAACACACAGCTTGCTGGTCACACACACACACACACACACAGCATTTAGTAATTAATTAATTAATTAAGCATTGTAAAAGCTGGGTGAAAAGAGAAATTTTTCTTAGTTGGGGACAGTGTGGGGAAAAAGCTGTCTCTGCCTAGACCACTGGTTCCCAACTTTTTTTGGCCGTGCCCCACCTAGAGATGTGAAGGCCCGGGGAAAAACCCGGAAAAATTCGGAAGAAACGGTTTTTTCCTTTTTTTCCTGAAGCCTTTTTTTTTCCCGAAAAATTGAAAAAATAAAAAATAGATTATGGAATGTTTTATTTTAACATGATGAATAAAATATTTTAAGATAAGGGGTTCAAATATTTTATAAATCATTTCTAAAAAATATGTATGGTATCAGATTATTCTAATTTCTGTGAGGACAAGCAAGTCCTAGGTTACAAACTGAACTCTCCAATGCAAGAACAAGATACATTTCTTCCTTTAGGAGGTGCTGTTGTCACCAGAAAAGAAAAAGGTTTCAGTTTTGTTTTTGCATGTGTGTGGTATGCATTGGTTCTGTTCCTCTTCACTAGGCCTCAAAGCACTGGAAGAAAATATAGAGCAACAAAAAGGGCCTGAAAGTATTGTTACGGAAATTACCGGGTCGAGAGGCTCAGCTCCCGGTCCTACGGAGGAAGCCCGTGGTTCGCTGCGGAGGCAATGGAGACCAGCCGGAGATTGGAGCAAAAGCAAAGGAGTTTATTGCGCAACAAGGTTCAGGAGGATCCGAACCCCGAACAAAGGGTGTCCTGGACTTTTAAAAGTTCCCGCGATAGCCCAGAATACATAGCGAAATACATCACAGAAACGTCAGAGATGGGAGGGGAGAGAGGAGGTTACAGTAAAATTTACATAGGGGAAAAACAAGTTTTGCATATCAGGAAGGATGGCAGGAACCGGTGAATGGATCCAGGGTGGGTGTAATACACATTGAAGGTTTCTTCTGCGTCAGGACAATAGAAAGCTCCTAGGAGGATGTCTGCTGCCATGGTAGCTGATGGATGGGTGCTTGACTGGATTATCGGGAGGGGTGTATCTCCTCCTGCGGACGTGACTCGCTGCTTAGGGGATTATGAAAGCCACTGAGTGGAGAGTCCAAAAATTATGCAGTATCGAAATAATATACTTCTGATGATCGGAGGATGGCGGGGACCGAGGGGTTAGAAAGGTTATTTTACAAGGAGCAAATAGACACCCGAACCAGGCAAATCGGACACTGCGTTCAGGAGTTGTGGATTTTTACAATAATAAATATTTCGAGCTGTCAAAATTGGGCCACCCAGCGTCTAAATTGTCCATTTGATACATTGTTGCAAGTTATAATTAATAGTTTCCCCAACTGGTTACATTTTGGTTTCGATTCCATTGTTCTCCCAGCAGGGAGCCTGTCAAAACCCACTTAGTGTTCAGTCAAGCGTGAAGGTGATGATTGAATCATAGTAGCTGATCTGAACGTTCCATTTTGCAGGCTGAGCTGAATGCATGCTCCTGATTGGTGGGTTTCCCGTTCATTGAGAAAATGGAGACCAGCGGAGCGCTGTTTGACAGAAGCGCTTTTCCAGGGGCTTTTTCGGAACGCAGATTGGGATTTTGGGGAACCCTTCATCACGAGGGTTTTATGTGGTGCTTGTGTGACATGTAAAGTGTAGGGAGATGGACATAAAAAGGGGAAAGAATGCCCGCTCATCGTCGGGCTTTTAGCGAGTTCACGAGTCCCGCACTCGCTACCGGGGAGGCATAGCAGTGGGGGAAGGTGATGGCGGGTAAATTTCCCTATCAGTCCCGCACTTGGAGATAAGATTTGTACCTGGTTCGCAGAACCACAAATCCTTTTCTCCACACCTACACCTCCGTAACTTGGTACTCACCTTCCCCCAGGTGTCTTAACTGGACGTATTCAGGGAAGGTGGGCTGGCCATGATAGTAAGCCCGGAGGGGAAACATGGAGGAGGAAGGTGGGTTTAAGGGACAGCGGGTCAAAGAACAGCATGGGGTCCAGCAACGAGAGATACAACAAAGCACTAACATGCACAACACTATTACTATGATGACCAGAAAAATACCCTTTAAAAGTTGTTTCGCCCACCCCAAGTTGGGCAACCAGCTCCAAAGATCAAAGTCTGACATTCCTTCATGTTGAATGTCGTGCAAAGTGGAGGTCAGACGGTGGATGTTGTTCAAATGTCCTGTAATGTTCAGGGTTTGATCTGTCACGTATGTGCAACACTCGGAGCCAATCAGAGCACAAGTCCCGCCCTCCGCTGATAATAAAAAGTCCGTAGCAATTCGGTTTTGAATTCCAAGTTGTCTCACCTGTGAGAGTTCGGTGGTCAGCGAATCCGTGATTTGCTCAGCCTCCCGCATGAATTTGAGGAGGACATCGGTGAGCCTCAGGATATCAACGTGGTTTGAACCGGCGCCGTATGCTGGGAATAGGGCTCTTCCCCAGGTCTCTCCATTTGCAGCCACATCAGACAGGTCGGAGAGGGCCTGCTCCTCCCGTTTATTTCGCAGTCTCCCAGTAGGTAGGTCTTGGGTGACGCGTACCCCTGGGACTATGTACCCTAGGTAGCAGGAGCCAGACATGTGGGGGCTTACCCATCGGTAGGCACGGTGGGCACAGATCCACCACAGTCCAGCTAGGTCAGTCCCGAGTCTGCCAGAGGCGAAGCTGTGGAGGAAGGCGATGTTGGGGCGTGAGGTCTGGTCCACTGGATTGGCACCTACTGCCAGCGCCCAGGCTGATGGAAGGTCAGTAACCAAATGTGATTTTGATTGGGTACTAACAGTCACTTGTCCATTCTCGTGAATTTCCAGAGAGGTGTCGCAGGAACTAGTCCCCACTGAGGCACCATCTCCAGAGAAAACACGGCAGAGGGGTCCGTGGGTAGGACCAGTGAGATACAGATACTGGTGGGTAAGGTTTAAGGCAGTGAGGTTCCATGAAGCCACGTTTCCTAAGCGGAGCTGTTCCAGGGTGACTGCAAAAGGAACCAGGGGAAGTCCTTGCCGGAGGTGGCTTGGGGCATGAGCACAAATCCAACAGTTCGGGTATTCTGTCTCCTTGGCCACCTTGCCAAGGAGTTGGATGAAGGAGTTTTGATCCCATGATGAGAGGAAGTCTGGCTCAGGGATGGAAGAGTCTGTAGCCAGGCGACGTGGAGCAGTTCCCACTGGGTGGAGGGGATCAGTGGTGTTTAGAAGGGAGGCTGTTTTGGCAATCCCTCCACATCGCAGGGGTCCGGTGTGATCCCAAACTGGTGGGTCTGAGGGTAGGATGGGGTGATACCAGCCCTCCAGGTAGTCAGAGCCCCTCCAGTCCTCAGTGGGACCCAGGTCCCATAAGCAACAGAAACGTCTCAGGCAGATACCTTGGATCAGGGGTCTGGAAGGCGGTGGTACCAGGCGGGTACATTGAAACCCAAAAATGAGGTTTTGCGTGAGGGGGGAAGAAGTGTCAGTAAAAGTGTGGGAGCCCCCACCTTGCTGCACTTCAGTCCAATTAGGGCTCTTGGATACCTCTCCATGGCTAAAGAGGAGGTATGAGCCATTGACACAGGTAAGGCGATACCTCCCTTGATCTAGGGTGACGGAGGCTGAGCCCAGCCTCCTATAGTCCTTGGAGCGTACAAATAGTTCCCACTGCTGTGTCCCATTCATCTTGGGGACCAGTGAGTGGCGTAACAGAGTCCTGCTTTCGGGAAGGCAAAAGTCAAAATCCCCAATCCGGTCCGGATTTTGCTTTCCACCCTGTTCCAAAAGGTGGAAGTCCAGGTATTGGTAGTCAGTCATTATTCCAGGGCAGTGTTCAGAGGTCCAAGCGAGGGGCCTGCCCAGGAAAGGGAAAAGGAAGAGTACCGTGATGGAGTTCATTTTTAAGGAGAAGCTGTCAAAGTAAGCTGTCAAAGGCAAGCTGTCAAAAGGCAGCAAGTTTGGAAACAACCACGGGGTCAAAACTCAGAAGTCAGCGGCAATAGCTGTCAGAAGCTGTCAATAGCAAGGCAATGTCAGCTGAAAAGGCAGAAAACAGAAGCTGTCAAACAGCTGTCAAAAGCTGTCAATAGCGGCAAGTCCGAAAACACGGAGAGCTGTCAAACAGCTGTCAAAAGCTGTCAATAGCGGCAAGTCCGAAAACACGGAGAGCTGTCAAACAGCTGTCAAAAGCTGTCAATAGCGGCAAGTCCGAAAACACGGAGAGCTGTCAAACAGCTGTCAAAAGCTGTCAATAGCGGCAAGTCCGAAAACACGGAGAGCTGTCAAACAGCTGTCAAAAGCTGTCAATAGCGGCAAGTCCGAAAACACGGAGAGCTGTCAAACAGCTGTCAAAAGCTGTCAATAGCGGCAAGTCCGAAAACACGGAGAGCTGTCAAACAGCTGTCAAAAGCTGTCAATAGCGGCAAGTCCGAAAACACGGAGAACTGTCAAACAGCTGTCAAAAGCTGTCAATAGCGGCAAGTCCGAAAACACAGGCGGGAACGATGTCTGGAGACTTGGGAACGGTGGCACAGGGACTGGGGCGCGCTGGACAGGAACTGGGGTGCGATGCTGGGGTGCGGTGAACAGGAACTGGGGTACGACGAACAGGAACTGGGGAGCGATGCTGGGGTGCGGTGAACAGGAACTGGGGTACGACGAACAGGAACTGGGGAGCGATGCTGGGGTGCGGTGAACAGGAACTGGGGAGCGATGCTGGGGTGCGGTGATCTATCAATTGCGTTTCAAGCGCAGTCGGATGCCGTCTGGTACGAGCTCTGATGTCCACTCGGTGGCGTCGGGGTCCGGTCCAGGCTGTAGAGCCCGATCCAGTGGCTCCGAATCAGGTCCGGTCTGTAGAGCCCGATCCTGTGGCTCCGAATCAGGTCCGGTCTGTAGAGCCCGATCCTGTGGCTCCGAATCAGGTCCGGTCTGTAGAGCCCGATCCTGTGGCTCCGAATCAGGTCCGGTCTGTAGTTCTTCGGGATCTTGGTCGTCGATGAAGGAGTCTGGAGCAGAAGGGGGTTTATCAAAGGTATAGTCCTCCCCCCCACTCTCAAAATTGTCCGGAGGGGGTTGGGTTAGCTTGCATCGAGTATGATGTAGCCAGGAGTTCTTCTCCCCAATTTTAACAGCCGTGGGTGAGACAAGGAGCACTTGAAAGGGGCCCTCCCAGGTGGGTTGCAGGGGCACCTTTTGGGTATACCTTGGTGAGGATCCAATCCCCAGGTTGGAAGGAGTGTACTGCCATATCAGCTGGTAAGTTCTGGCCCTCTATAGCCGCGTACTGGTGGAGGCGGCGTAATTGTTGTTGGAATTGAATCACATAAGTGGTAAGTTCCGCTTCCCCCAGGTCAAGTTCAGAGAGGGGAAACTGAGTATTGTACACAGGAGGGGGCCTACCAAACAATAGTTCGAAAGGAGAGAGCTTTAAGGGTCCTGTAGGGGCACTCCTTATGTTGTGGAGCACTAAGGGCAGCGCATTCACCCATTTGAGTCCAGTACTGTTGCATAACTTTCCAAGCTGTACTTTTACCTCCTGGTTCATGCGCTCCACCTGTCCTGATGACGCTGGATGGTAAGGAGTATGTAGCTCCCACTTGATTCCCAAAGCCTTGGCAATCTGTTGGACTACTTCTGCAGTGAAGTGGGTCCCCCTGTCACTGTCCAGCCTGCGTGGGACCCCAAACCTCGGGATGATCTCCTGCAAAAGGGCCCTTGCCACGACTGTAGCGGTGGCTCTTCTAGCCGGATACCCTTCTACCCAAGAGGAAAATTGATCTACTACGATGAGGGCATACTTGTACCCCTGGCATGGGGGTAGTTCGATAAAATCGAGCTGCAGACTCTCAAAAGGGACAAAAGCCCATGGTCTAGCCCCTGGTGGACGTTTTGGTTCCCTCTTGGGGTTGAAGGACTGACATGTGAGGCAATTTTTAGTTGCTGCAGTAGCAGCCATGGCAGTTCCCGGGGCATACCAGCACCTTTGGACGTAGTCTATGAGCCTGGTCTTTCCCCAATGGGTTTGTTGATGTAGGATCCTGACAAATTTAGGGGTCCAAGCCTTAGGAATAACGATTCTTCCATCAGGCAGGGACCATACCCCATTGGTTAGCTTTGCCCCGATGGATGCCCACATGTCCCGTTCCTGTTCCCCTGCACCATCGTACATTAGGCTGAAATCAATTTCGGCAGGCAGTTGAATACATTGGAACTGGGTGCTTCCGCTTATGGGCTGAAGGGCAGCTGTCTGGGCGGCCTGATCAGCCCGTCTGTTTCCTTTTGAGACGGGATCCCTTCCTTTAGTGTGTGCCTTGCAATGGACCACGGCTATAGCTTTTGGTAAGTGGATAGCATTTAGGAGTCTCTCCACTAAGGCAGCATGGGAGATTTGGGAGCCTGAGGCGGTGAGAAAGCCTCGCTGAAGCCAAATTTGTCCGGTGGTATGGACTAGACCAAAGCAGTACTTGCTGTCGGTGTAGATTGTCACTCGCTGTCCCTCTGCTAGCTCGCAAGCCCTGATGAGTGCAATTAACTCAGCAGCTTGAGCACTATACTGGGGGTTTACTGGCTCTGCCTCCACCACTTCGAAATCAGACACCACAGAGTACCCCGTCTTCCGTTCCCCTTCTACGATCTTTGAGCTCCCATCGGTATATAGGATGAGGTCTGGGTTTTGCAGAGGTAGATGGTCCAAGTCCTCACGGGGTTTCTCTGCCTGCCGGACTATTTGGGTACAATCGTGATGCGGGGTGCCGTCCTCGGGTAGTGGGAGAAGGGTAGCTGGATTTAAAGAGTTAACCCTTTTTATGGTTACATTCGACGGGGCTAAAAGGAGAGCTTCGTACCGGTTTTGGCGGGGATTTGAGAAATGGTGAGTTCCTTTGAGAGTCAGCAGGGTGGCTACTGCATGTGGGACGTGCACAACGATTTCATGTCCTAGTACTGTATCTTGTGCCTTCTGGAGTAAAATGGCAGCAGCAGCAATTGCCCTTAGACAGCTAATGGATCCCTTTGCTGTGGTGTCCAATTGGAGACTGTAATAAGCTACAGGTCTTTGTCGGTCCCGGAATGATTGGGTTAGGACCCCAGAGGCTACTCCCTCTTGCTCATGGACGAATAGGTTAAAGGGTAACCGATAATCGGGTAACCCTAGAGCGGGGGCGGAGCGGAGCTCTCTTTTCAGCCGTTCAAATTGGGCAAAGGCTTCCTCTGACCATTGCAGTTTATCTGGGTGGTCTTGGCGTGTCATTGCAGAGAGGGGCTTGGTAATTTGGCTGTATCCTACGATGAAATCCCTGCAGAACCCACACATTCCTAGAAACCCCCTCAACTGTCTCTTAGTCTGGGGTAAGGGTATCTTGGTGACAGCTTCCACGCGATCGGTAGCCAGGCTTCTGGTTCCAATCCCAAGGATGTGCCCAAGGTACTTGACTTCTTGTTTGCAGAATTGAAGTTTCTTGGGAGACACCTTATGCCCTTTAAAGGCTAGCTGTATAAGGAGGTATTTAGTGTCTCTCTTGCACGCCTCCTCACTATTAGAACAAATGAGTATATCATCTACATATAACAAGTAGGAGGAGCCTGCAGGGAGATTGACATCCTGGAGGTCACGGTGCAAGGTTGCTGAAAAGATGGCCGGTGATTCCACATATCCTTGGGGTAATCTGGTCCAGGTTAATTGGCCAGGTCCCCAAGTAAATGCGAAAAGGAATTGGCTCTCCGGGGCAACAGGTATACTGAAGAATGCAGAACACAAGTCAGCTACACTGTACCATGTGGTATCTGGTGGAACTGCATTTAGGAGGGAGTTTGGATTTCCCACCACCGGATGCCGGGGTATTACAAATTGGTTTATTAACCGAAGGTCCTGTACAAAGCGGTAGCGCACAGGGGCTCCTTCACCTCCCGGTTTTTTAATGGGGAGTATCGGAGAATTGCAAGGGGAGGCACAGGGAACCAATATTCCTTGTTCCAAAAAGTCCTGTATCATAGGTGTCAGTCCTTCAATGGCTTCTGGGGGTATGGGGTATTGTTTTGCGCACGGGTATGGTTGGTCAGCCTTGAAGGAGATTCGCACTGGGGTTGCTGATTTTAAAAGCCCCACAGAGGTAGACTCGGTCCCCCACAACCAGGGTGGCATTTCCTGCTCCAATTCCAAAGGAAGGTCGGGGAATTGGCGCTCCTCTCTAGCCTCTTGCAAGATCCCCTGGAAAGATGCCACTGACTCATCTGGCATATGTAAGTAGATGCCATCAGGGGAACAGGTAATGGTGGCATTTAGTTTGCACAGGAGGTCTCGCCCCAACAGGTTAACTGGGCTAGAGGTAAGGAGGAAAGTATGTTCGGCCAATAAGGGTCCCAAAGTAACCTTTGCTGGTTGTGACAGAGGGCAGGTGCGGGGTATCCCATCCAAACCCATTACTTTCCTAGTCTCTTCTCCGGGTCTGAGGTGGCTACTGGTTAAAGTTGAATAAGTAGCCCCGGTGTCCAAGAGACAGGTGTAGGGGTGTCCGTCTATCTCAATAGTACAGACGGGATCTTCTGGAGATAGAGCTAACACGGGACAGATGGCTTGGGCTTGGGTGAGATCCCCTGTTGATTGTCAATATGGGTTAGCTGGGTTCCTTCTACCTTCGGAAGCAAGGGTTTGAGCAGATTGGGGTGTTGGTTGGACTGGCAGAGGAGCACTGAAGGGAGCTGATGGTTGTGATCCAGTAGTTGGCTGGACCATTGGGCCCTGGGCACTTTGCGGAGGCCAGTTTCCTGGCGGAGGAGGTTGCACCATCTGTTGGTTGATGTACCCTTGGTGCCTAGGTGGGTGCTGAGGAAAGGCTGCGTAGGGCGGATTTCCTTCAGGGGCTGGGCGAGTGGTGGCTTCAACCCAAGGGCTCCCCGGGTACAAATATGGGCAATTTCGTTTTATGTGCCCTGGCTGGGAGCATAGATAGCAAAGGCCAGTAGAGGGGCCCCAAGGTCGTGGCATTGCTGGGTTCGTGGTTGGCCCCCCTCCTCTTCCTCTTCCTCTTACTCGCCCTCTTGTTGGGAATCCTGGGGTTGGGAAGTAAGGGGGTTCCATGCTGAGAGCAAGTACTGCCTCATCCTCAGCCTTGGTGTCTTTCTTTTTCTTTTCGTCCCGATTATTAAAGACGGACTTGGCGATGGACAGTATCTCGCTAAAAGTTTTCCCATCGTAGCCAACCAGGAGATTTAAGGCTTTCCTTATATCTGGCGTTGCCTGGTCTTTAAAAAAGCCTTTTACTATTATATCATGGTGCGGATTCTCGGGGTCTATTCCGCCCCAGGTTTTAATAGCCGCCACCAACCTAGAATAATAGTCCGACGGGTGTTCATTGGGACCCTGGATCACAGTCTGAACTTTAGTCCAGTTTATGGAGCGCTGCCCTGAAGCTTTAATGCCGTCTAAGATGGCCTTTTTAAACAGGTTCAGACACCAGACGCCATTAGGGGTATTGAAGTCCCAAGCAGGGTTGGGTTCAATACGGAGATCTCTAGGTGTCAGAGCCTCCACCCCTTGAGGTCTTCCTTCTTGGTAGTTTTCCTGATTTAGGGCTTCTTCAGCCTTACTGAGGATGTCAGCCTTCTCAGCCTCATTAAATAGGGCATTTAAGAGTACGTGGACATCCGTCCAAGAAGGGTGATGGGAAGAGAAGATTGTAGCGATTTGCCGGTGGCACTTGTCAGGGTCATCCCTCAAAGAGGGCATCACGTTTGCCCAGTTTACTAAGTCTGCAGTCCGGAAGGGCTGGTGGGTGTAAATCATCCGTGGGGCCCCATCCGGAGTTGCAGGAGGGATGGGGAAGGCACGTAGGGGCATCTGGTAGGAGGCCGCCTGGTGATTGATTCCCCCACTCCCTTTAGCTTTTCCCTTTACTGGCTGCCGGGAAGCAGATGGCGAGAAAGCACCCTGGATGCGGATGGCAAGGTCCTTAGCAGTCTGCACCATAGAGCGGGTGGTCATGCCCTCCACGTTCTCAAGAAGATTGGAGTGGGGCGACAGAGTATAGGCAGCGTGGTCACTGACTGGCGTTAAGACCGGGTCAGGTTCCATTTGGTCGTTGGATACTGTGGCTATCTCTTCCTGGTCCATGGGTTGGACTATTAGCTGCCCGCCTTGAGCTCCTGCCTGATTGTTCGGGTCTGCATCATTTTCGGGTCCCGGGAGATTATTTTGCCCAGGGACATCATTCTGTGCAGGGGGAGCTGTGGGGCTTGTCTGGGTCTATTATAGTATAGCGCCATGGCCTGATCCATAGAATCATCGTCCGATGGATCCTCATAAGGGGGCGGTGCAGGACCTCCCTTGGGTTTCCTAGAGGCTTTCTTAGGAGGTTTTATCATAGGCATCTGGAGAGCCGGGGAATCCTTCAGAGTAGTGAGGATTTGATATACGACCTCAAAAGCTTTTAGGTAGTCCAATTGGCGGGGTCTTTCCTCTAGTAAGTGCTTCTTTAGAGCATTCAAACGATCCTGGTTGAAGGATCCCTCCGGTGGCCAGCGGAGTTCAGATGTCATTTTATCAGTAAAAGATGGCCAGGTGTTTTCGCAGAGTTCTTGCAACTTCTGCCTGGATAATAATTCTGAGCCCGGAATCTCTTTCCAGTGATCTAGTACAAACTCGAGGGGGGAGTCGGGTTCCGGCTGGGCAAAAGAAGGCTTGCAAGAAGCCTTCCTCCCAGCGGAAGTACGACTGGGCTTCGAAGCCTTGGCGCCCATTGTTCCTTGGGTTTTAAGAGGAACCTGGGTTTTGGAAAGAGGGAAGGGAGAGATATCTCAGTAAAGACGGGAATTTCACAAAGGGGAGTGGGACAGAGGGGTTTTCTAACAGCAAATAATACACAACGTTCCAATAATCTAGCCTGGTCCCTTGCGTTCACTAGATCGGCTAGCGGGGCGGCTGACCAGGGGGATCTACACTAAACTACCTCTTTCCTTTCCTTTTTTCTGGAGCTCCCTTCCTCTTCCTTTCTCTTCCGTGTTCCTCTTTTCACTATTCCTTCTCACTATTCCTATTTCTCATTTCCCATTTCCACCCGTGCAAAAGTAACCCCACGCCTGGCAACCTCCTACCTATCATCAACAGCTAAGGAAGGGAGCCCTACTGGACGCCTGCCACTGCAGTGCCAGATCGGGCAGCCCTTTGATAGAGTTAAACGGTCCGGAAAAACCTCCCTTGCGTTCGGAAGCGGGCTCACGCACGACCAGCGTGTTTTACATGGCCCGACCGGGGCGGCTGAGGTTTGGGATAGTGCAGAGAAGTCCTTTGCCCCTTGGCAGCTGGCAAAGTAGAAAAAGAGCCCAGTCCCTTGCGTTCGTTAGACCAGCTAACGGGGCGGCTGACTGGGTATTGTAGGAAAAGAGATAGAGCTCAGAACTCCCCTTTTCGAGTCGAGCAGTGGTCCACTGGACAGACCAAGAAACAGTCAAGAAGTGATAGGTAAGAAAGCAGAGTTGCGGTTGCCAGGATTTCCTCCCCCCTTCCCACAATCACCAGTGCACTGGGATTTATACTTACGCGTCTTCCACCGCGATCCGCTGGATCGTTGAAGACGAAGCCGGCTGAGCTTTGCCTTTGCTCCCCGGTTGGCTCCCCTTGAGACCTGCAATTACCGCCCGGAGGATGGCCGGAGGTCCGATGGGTCTCCACGGGAGAAGAGGGTCCCGATGCCGGCTGAAGACTCGATGGGGTCCCCGGCCACCACGGGAGAACGCAGATCCCGGGTTTCGGCACCAAGACTGTTACGGAAATTACCGGGTCGAGGAGGCTCAGCTCCCGGTCCTACGGAGGAAGCCCGTGGTTCGCTGCGGAGGCAATGGAGACCAGCCGGAGATTGGAGCAAAAGCAAAGGAGTTTATTGCGCAACAAGGTTCAGGAGGATCCGAACCCCGAACAAAGGGTGTCCTGGACTTTTAAAAGTTCCCGCGATAGCCCAGAATACATAGCGAAATACATCACAGAAACGTCAGAGATGGGAGGGGAGAGAGGAGGTTACAGTAAGAATTTACATAGGGGAAAAACAAGTTTTGCATATCAGGAAGGATGGCAGGAACCGGTGAATGGATCCAGGGTGGGTGTAATACACATTGAAGGTTTCTTCTGCGTCAGGACAATAGAAAGCTCCTAGGAGGATGTCTGCTGCCATGGTAGCTGATGGATGGGTGCTTGACTGGATTATCGGGAGGGGTGTATCTCCTCCTGCGGACGTGACTCGCTGCTTAGGGGATTATGAAAGCCACTGAGTGGAGAGTCCAAAAATTATGCAGTATCGAAATAATATACTTCTGATGATCGGAGGATGGCGGGGACCGAGGGGTTAGAAAGGTTATTTTACAAGGAGCAAATAGACACCCGAACCAGGCAAATCGGACACTGCGTTCAGGAGTTGTGGATTTTTACAATAATAAATATTTCGAGCTGTCAAAATTGGGCCACCCAGCGTCTAAATTGTCCATTTGATACATTGTTGCAAGTTATAATTAATAGTTTCCCCAACTGGTTACATTTTGGTTTCGATTCCATTGTTCTCCCAGCAGGGAGCCTGTCAAAACCCACTTAGTGTTCAGTCAAGCGTGAAGGTGATGATTGAATCATAGTAGCTGATCTGAACGTTCCATTTTGCAGGCTGAGCTGAATGCATGCTCCTGATTGGTGGGTTTCCCGTTCATTGAGAAAATGGAGACCAGCGGAGCGCTGTTTGACAGAAGCGCTTTTCCAGGGGCTTTTTCGGAACGCAGATTGGGATTTTGGGGAACCCTTCATCACGAGGGTTTTATGTGGTGCTTGTGTGACATGTAAAGTGTAGGGAGATGGACATAAAAAGGGGAAAGAATGCCCGCTCATCGTCGGGCTTTTAGCGAGTTCACGAGTCCCGCACTCGCTACCGGGGAGGCATAGCAGTGGGGGAAGGTGATGGCGGGTAAATTTCCCTATCAGTATATACTTAATTACAGCTCAGAAAATGATTCTGATTAAATTTCATGCCCATTCATTGAAACTTAGTCCCACTTCCTTCTTCAGTTCTTTTTATGAGAATGTTTTTTTAAAAATACTGTGGAGAGGATTGTTACTTCTGGATTTTTAAAAATTGTTTTGTGGAGTTTTTTTGTTCCACATAAACTAGTAAACAGTTCAGGAGATTGTTGCTCCATTTGTTACAAATAAATATTATTTTAAAAGTAAATTCTGTTTGTAATAATTGTTTGGATACACTATATTTTTAATATGCTAGTTGTGATAATTTTATGCCCATTAAAATTGTAACAGAATGACTTTCAATCTGGAAAAGAAAAAGAAGTGCTAATGTAGCATTTTTTCAATTTTCCCAAAAATTGTTTCCCCCTGAAAAAACCCGGGTTTTTTTTCTGAGCTTCAAAATTTTCGGAAATTTTACATCTCTAGCCCCACCTAAGCATCTCTAAAATCCTGATGCCCCCCCCCCCGTGACATGTAATTATTATTCAAAAAGTGAACTCCTATTCACATGGAAGAAGCCTAAAAGGTTAATAACTCATTCTCGAATTGCCCCCATGTGGGGCATGTGCCCCACGTTGAGAACCACGGGTGTAGACTCTGGAACAAGTGAAGAAAAAAATGCTGATAATGTCTTTGTCTTAGAAAGCTTAGAAAACAAAGTGGCATTTTTTAACCTGTTCCTACCATCTGGATTTTTCTGGATCCTATCTACTGGAATCCAAATTCATCTCTCAACTATCCCCTAAGCTAAACCCACAGGAAACTGTGTTTCCACTTTTTCTTGGAGTTTTCATTTTATTTCCTAGTTTCTTAAATGCCTAGGGTCAATATGCGCTAGAATTTAATTAAGGTATTGCGGTGTCAAAGCTGATTTCCTCAGAGGCGATAGCTAGACTCCTGTGCATTTAAACCATTGGAACTCGCGAGGATATAAGTATATATATAAGGATGTATGTATATATAAGGATGTATGTATATATGTGTTTTTGTTTGAATTAATTTGTTTAATTGGAAAATATAATAAAAAATATATTTTAAAAGAATAAACCATTGGACCTTGTTAATCCTTAGCTACACCCTGGGTCCATCTTTATTCTTGGTCAAGACAGCATGAATCCTATTCACAATTTAAATAATCATCTTCTTCAATGGCAATCACTTGTAGCCAAGTAAGACAGTCTTCATCCTCATCATCAATAAGATAAGAGGTCTTTGGTTCCAGTGGCCTCCATTTCACCTTGGAGGGATTTAAATTTTTAAGTAATCTAGTGATTATAATCTAGTAATCTAGTGCTATGCTATGGTTTTCCCAGTAGTAATGTACGGAAGTGAGAGCTGGACCATCAAGAAGGCTGATCGCCGAAGAATTGATGCTTTTGAATTATGGTGCTGGAGGAGACTCTTGAGAGTCCCATGGACTGCAAGAAGATCAAACCTATCCATTCTCAAAGAAATCAGCCCTGAGTGCTCACTAGAAGGACAGATCCTGAAGTTGAGGCTCCAGTACTTTGGCCACCTCATGAGAAGAGAAGACTCCCTAGAAAAGACCCTGATGTTGGGAAAGATGGAGGGCACAAGGAGAAGGGGACGACAGAGGATGAGATGGTTGGACAGTGTTCTCGAAGCTACTAACATGAGTTTGGCCAAACTGCGGGAGGCAGTGGAGGATAGGGGTGCCTGGCGTGCTCTGGTCCATGGGGTCATGAAGAGTCGGACACGACTGAATGACTGAACAACAAAGTGATTATAGTCATGACGGATGCCTGTCTGCCTGTCCGATGAATGCGGGTGGCTGTTACTGCTAGAAGATGCCATGGAAAGTTCAGAGAACACAGTAGACCAGTATTTGCCAGCATGACACACCTGACAAAACAGCCAGAGACCTATTTTGTAAAATGCAATGCTGCTTTCTGGCTTAATTTCAACACCCATAGGCCCTCCCCCCTGCTGCTCAGCAAGTTCAAGATTTCATAATCCCATCATCACTGGAAGTGTGCCCCCTCCTCACAAATCATCCTTGCCCATGCAGTGGTTGTTTGGGGACACTAGCTGCTCTCAGGGGTGGGATCAAATACTGGGCACAACTTTCCTCTGCACCAAGTTCCCCCCACCCCACTGGCATACCACCCCCTCTATTGCCAGGGAGGACCAGACTGGCAACAGAAAGAACTGCAAGTGTTTTACCTCTTTAGGAACCAAAATTTCGTGCTTTTGCCATCAGAGAACTGACAATTTCTTCTGCTTGGTGTGTGTGTGTGGGGGGGCACCCTGTGAATTTTGCTCCCTGCCCACTC